>JBANCZ010001076.1:0-24972 GCA_037040025.1 Sphaerogastrella javana | reverse complement strand
GTTAAGAAATATATATAACATACAAAAATAGGCGTGTCACCGTTCGTTATGAAAGTAGTAGATTTTCAGGTCTTTGTGGGTTTTCGAGCTTAGGATATTTTATAATCATGCAGGTTTTTATTTGGAGATCAAAGTAGTCTATGAAATTGTTAATATCATAGTTATTGTCAAAGGCAGAATGCGAGCATATTCAGTCAAACAATTTTGTTATTTCAATCAACTGAAACTTTAAAAAAAAAAAAATTTTTACAAATAATAGAAATTTTAAAGAACCTTTTCGTTAAAATTAGCTATAACATTAATTCATCAAATCGTAATGCCTTCTCAAAAATCCTATTTGATGCGCAATCGTTTGGTAAGCGTAAAGAATTATATTGTTAAGCAATAGATAAACAGATAAATTTTTGTTATATTAAACTAATTGCTCTACATCAGTGTCGGGTAATACAATCGTATACTATGTTAGCTGAAAATTTTGATTCGCATCTCTACTTCTTGTATACTTATGCAATTATTTATCAAAAATATATGTATATATATAAATATTTTTTTTGTTAACTAGTTCCTCGACATCTTGTTTCAAAAATTTGATCCAGCTTATTCATGCTTAATTTATGTTTAATTTATGAAATAAAATAACAATAGTATATCCGATTAGCCTGTGGTTCTGTTAAAAAATATATATAACATCCAAAAAGAGGCGTATAACCGTTCGTTATGTAAGTAGTAGATTTTCAGGTCTTTGTATGTTTTCGAGCTTAGGATATTTTATAATCATGCAGATTTTTATTTGGAGATCAAAGTAGTCTATGAAATTGTTGATATCATAGTTATTGTCAAGGGCAGAATGCGAGCATATTCAGTCAAACAATTTTGTTATTTCAATCAACTGAAACATTCCAAAAAAAAAATTTTACAAATAGTCGAAATCTTTTCATTAAAATTAGCATTATTTATTAGCATTATTAACATTACTTTAGTAAATCGCAATGCCTTCTACAAAATCCCATTCGATTCGCAATCGGTTGGTAAGCGTTGATAGTGTAATTCTTTGAAACAAAAGCTGATAGCTTTCATAATATGTTTGCTCTACGCAATCTTAACTGATTTATTGAACTCGAATTTATCATTCTTTATAAACAATATAAAGATCTATACAATGTATTTTATGATATTTCGCAACTTTCTTTTTTTCATACTTTCATATAATTTGTAGCCAAAACGTGTGATTCCGGGTCCACAGTATAAATTTGACCATAGTTCAAGAGCCGCAGGCCACAGGTTCAGGTCCGCTTTCTCCCAACAGAACCAGGAGCAGTTGGCCCAGCAGGCCCAACAGGCCCAGCAAGCCCAGCAGTACTTGGCTCAACAGCAGCAGCAGCAGCAGCGGCAGCAACAGCATCAGCAGCTGCTGCAGCAGCAACAGCAACAACAACTCCAGCAGCAACAGCAACAACAACAGCAGCAGCAGCAGCAGCAACAACAGCAAGGGCAACTGCAACAACGATTGCAACAGCAACATCAACAATATCAGACAACAGGTCATATGCCGAGCTATGCAGATCAGATGCAAAATGCCTTCTTAGAGTATCAACGTCAGCAAATGCAGTTTGAGCAGCAGCAGCAGCAACTGTTGCATAATCTGTACAGTTATCCAGATGTATCGGCATCTCAGCTATCGCAGCCCCAACAACAACAACAACAACAATTTGGTAACAATGCAGCTGGAAGTAACTACCTGTTTAACAGCCACAATGGGCTTCAGCTGCAGCAACAGGCTCCGGCTCGGGCTCAGGCTCAGGCTCAGGCTCAGGCTCAGCCAACCAGAGCATCTGGTGGACAGGAATACTATTCGACCGCACAGCATGTGGGATTCATGCAGCAGCAACACCAGAATGTTTTACAGGGTCAACAGCAGAGCGTGGCCCAACAATATGCATCCGGGAACTTAGCGCCTACCACCACCCAAAATTACGGAATGGCGGTGCCTGAATCGGTCGTAATGGGTTCGGCACAATATCAACCAGCCTCAGATGTGTCTCATGTGAAATTCAGTAGCGGCCACCTAAACTATCAATTCTAATTGGCGACTGTTTACGTTCATATGTATACACCTTTAAGGGCCGATACTTTCTTTTTTTTTTGTTATATGGTACTTTTTTTTGATTAGTTAATATTCTTATATGCATAAGATGATGACCATGGAAACAATAACTACGAGAAGACAATATATAAATTATAAGTAAACAAAAAAAAAAAACATTTGAGATTTGTTTCTTCATAGTATTCAGTCGGGTGAGGGAGTATTCACGGCAAATCATTTATTTTAAATTGCCCGAGAAACTGCTATACTATACTACACTGGGGAATGATATTGTTCATTGATAAATGAATGATATGGATAAACATCGGTAAGTATTTTCGTTTTATAAAAGGATAACGGCGCTAAAGCCTCATCAACTTATGTTCTTGATGTAGAAAATAGTTAGGCCTATATGGAGGTTTGGGTTCTTTTTTTTTCCTTTTTGAATGAAATGTCACTCTAATATATGTCATCCCATATACATGAAGTTAACTGAGATTGAAAAAAAAAAATATTAATGTGAATATTTTCAATAAGTGTGGCTTGAATACACCCAAAGTTCAATTATTTTTGGGACAGAAACATTGTACGCAATAGAAAGTTTGATGCAACATTTTTTTTTTATTAAGTTCAAGCATTGGCTTGCTTTTAAGGAGGAAAATGAGGAGAGGTAAAATCTTTTTTATTGTTATGGTGTTTACTGTTGGTGGGAAAACTTTTTAATTAGTTCATTATAGACGAATCAAGAGAAAACAAATTTTGTGCGATTTATTTTATCAGAATCGTTACACACCCACACACATACAATCACATGAGTTTTAATGAGCAAATGATTGCAATTTATCTAGGGGTACGCATCTATTATGCGTTCCTCCTTTTGGAGTACGCATACACCCTGTCGGCTCAGTATGTGCCCAAAATAACAGAATTTTTGAATGCAAACACTTGTAGAACAGCTGGGACAACAAAGTGCTAGAAAGTGTGCAGTATTCCACAGCCTAAAGGTTCCCTCTGCCATTCACACCGCATACCAGAACCATCTAGGGGTGCTAAGTGACACCGTACTGATGCAAACTGATGCTCTTGCTGTGGGTCTGATATGAGGCGTCGTTATGGTAGTAGACATTTTGGCATTGTGTTATCGTGTCAGCTGGGGAAATGAAGAGGAAGTAGCCACAAACCACTCACGCACATCGCTCAGAGAACATGCAACCGTTTTGTTACTGTACGTTTGTCCATTTACAAATATGCATCCCGATGAACGTGTACCAAACGTGTATGTTTCGGTATTTCAGGGAGCTTCATTTACTCTCGTTGTTTACAGAACGCATTTAATCAAAAATAGTCTATGCAAAAACTATATGTATTCTCGGTAGTGAAAGAAGAAATTTGCTTTTATTTTGGTAGCCCTTACATTCAGGCAATCAGTCGTACACCCACACGCCCTGTAGCATGCTGCGTCAGGGCAATATTTTTTAATATACAAGCTCTGAATGCGTAGGATGAAGAAAATTCTAAGAAATTTCCATTGAATAGGGTAATAGTTGTAAAATGAATTAAATGTGTATTCGTAAACATCAGATATAAGGAAGGTGGTTAACAGCAAAGTGCCCTTTACCTAGCTCCGCTTAAACGTAGAACGACCTCTATGACTAGCTGACTAAGGTACATCAAGCTAATCAACAGTAGTTAATTATTATATTGTACTCTACTTTTTAAACACGAATGGGTAGTTCCATTTACCGCGAAATGGTCTATTTGCTTAAATCCATTTTTCATAAACGCAGGATGTATAACGCATAAATAGACAAAGGTCAATTGGAAATAGTATTACCTGTTGGGTCAGAATACCTTTAATTATTATTAATCCCATATTTGAAAATTTATTGAAGACCCTGTAGTAAATTCTCTAAACTTTTGATGTACAGCTCATCATAAAAAGCTGTATATAAAAAACATCGATCAAATGAAGACAGTTGATAAAAATAGATTAAATGAAACGGTTGTGTTCGATGTTCGGTGGTCAGACGGAATGAAATCATAACCCCTGCTATCGTAGCTGTTGCTCGATCTTGGGAAACCTCCCTGATCTTACAATACCAATTGCACATATCATGCTTAATAGAGTATAGTGATTCATATTGAATTTCATGTACATAAACGGAGCGTTGTCATTTTAGTATTGGTGTTTGAATGATTTCAATTCATGTTATAAATAAATGATACATTTTTTTATAGTAGAGAATTCCTTGGGTGATTCATTTATCATTATTTCTTCAGCTAGGCAATTAATTAACGGCGGAATGTTAATTGAATTTCTGTAAATTTCCTGGTATATTCCATTTCTAGCAACGCACTGGAGAATTTTTCTGCATTTACATTGCTTCTGTGCGAATTGGTGGAATTCATTTGGCTCTGGTCTGGGTTGCCTTGGTTTCGACTTGGCCTTCTATTCCTGTTTTTCTGTTCCTGCTGTTCTTGTTGTTCTGCGTGGGTTTGTTATATTTTTTTTTTTTTTTGGTTTTGTTTTTTATTTAGCTGGTGGTGCGTCCTTTATTGCTGCATGGAGCATCGCTAATGCAGTTGTCGTGTTATGGCTTTGAGTTTTCTTTCTAGCGCTTTTCATGTGATGGCTTTTCTTTTTTTCTACTTCTTCTTTTCTTTCGATAGCATTGCCTGTTTGTGCTTGTGTTTCTATTTACATTCGCGCTCGACAGTTGTGCACAAAGTGTTTCCATATCCCTATCTCCGTCTCGGAATGCCTCCGCTGTCTTTGCATGTCCTTGGTCGCAGGTGTCCAGCACCAAAGTATGGTATACTATACGTTTGAATATAGCCCGTACTTTACATATATATACATAGACATATATATATTAATTTTTGTGCATTTGTATATTTCTGTATTTGTGCTTGGATTGGAGTTGGCCAAATGGAAATACCAACAGCTTTTCGGCTGACAACTGTTGCTGCACTGGCTTTAAGACCTTGCCAAATGAAATAAGCTAAGGCTCAAGTCACGCACACAGTACCACACACACACACACGGAGCTATGCCGACGAGGGTGTCTACATGGGCATGGGCGAGGGCGTGGGAGTGGGCGTGGCTGTGGTTGTGGTTGTGGCGGGAGAAAGTACGGCGACTTTGTTGCGCACTGCTTGGCATAACTTTGCATTTTAATTGATATCCAGCTGCTAGGCAAAGTTCTAGTGTTTCCACCGCAGACTGGCAAAATCACAAACATACATACCTACATACACACATGTTATGCTCTGGCTCATGTGTATGTGTATGGGGGTATGTGTATATACTAAGGCTAATGTCCGCATAACCGCAATATGTTGTGGTTGTTTTCCCACGTTAACGACTCGATTTTCCAGCGAAAAACGCCACTTGTAGATAAACTCAGACAATTATTATACATTGTATAGTATGTAGCTATACATATTGCTAGACATACACTTTCACATGTGTATGTCTATGTTATTCAAAAACATCCACACATTACCCAGAACTAGACTATTTTGGGTCATTCTATTTGGAAACTTGTTGTTTTCATTTATGTATATTTTTTTTACAATTCATTGCTTTGCGGCTGGCGAGAACCAATGCAATAATACTGTCTGCATAGCTCCACCGCATTTGTGGTATCTATATCATACATGGCACAGATGGGACCCACTGATACAACAGCAAATTAAGTGGGACAACTATCATTATAAAATTAGTGTCAATTTACATTTGCAGCATTAGCTCAATCTTCACCAAGATACTACAAGAGTATATCCTGCACTTATTCTACAATTTTCCCATATAGTATACATATCTTCCAGTGACAAACTGTATTTTATATGAAGCATTGAACAATATTTGTGTTCGTAATTGTATTTACTTTGCATCAATTCATCTAATTGCGAATTAATCACTTGTGAGATGAAAGGATTCGCGCAAATAAATTTAGTGGTTCTACTATTATAAAAATATTGAACAGTAGGGACAAAACCCCGCAGTAGGAACCTACATTTTGGTATTTTTGATGCAGAGTTGCATTTTCATGACAGAATATTACTTTAAGTGCTGTAAAGAATTTTCTGAAATCGGTTTCAATAACTGATACCGATAATCGGTAATCGATATGGAAAATAAAAGTGGGTGTAACTGATATCAATAATCACTAATTCTGATAAAGAATATTTATTCTTTTTAAGGTCTTTCATGCCTTTTAGTAACTGTTACATATGTACATTTTAACCTTGCACTATAATAATAAACCTCTATGTATAAAAATAATAACAATCCTTTAAAAGTTAAGGCATGAATCAATTTAGTTAATGTGTATCTGATAGATATGTTCTATAAATTCTTAACTATGATTTTATTCCACGAAAGTAACAGTAATGATTCGATTCTTGAAAAATAGTTTGACCAATAAATGCTCATCTATCTCAAGGAATCCAATGTTAATCCTTCATTAATATTCGGTCTTTATGGTCTATCTTTATGGTCTGTCTTCGTTGAAAGTGTTTGTCCTTTTAGGCAATGAATTTAAAGCTTGCTAGCAAATGAAATATCTTCCATATGTGATTGTTTTTTTTTTTTAAGCCAAACTCTCCGTAAGGATGCTTGGTTCGCATTTTAGAGCATCTATTGCGTCAAAATTGGTACATACGTTGACATTTACAAAGAGCTGTGACTATATTAAGAGCATTCAATCTAAAAATAAGTTTGTAGTGCTATTTTCGATTTGCTCCGGCGAATGTGGCGTATGCGTGATGATACAATGGTCGTTGGCCTAGAAAGGGATTTTGGGGCATTTGAACTTTAATACTATCGCTTGGCATTTGGCACATGCGGGCAGTTTACACATATACACATAGATATATGTATATATAAATACATGTGTATGTATGAGTGGGTCTGTTTATACAGTGTGTGTGCTGTGTGTGTGTGTGTGTGAGTATGATAAATTCCACGCATTGCGCCATAAAGTATGAAGCAGCATGTTCTACGATATGGGAACTGCTCAACTGGAGCGTGGCATATAAATCGTAACGTTGTTTTCGGGCCTCTATATATCATATTGCAGCTGCAGCAGTCAGTATTAGTTTTACCGTTAAAGAAGCCCCATAGGTTTATATGCATAGGGCATGGATAACACTGCATCAGCTATAGATGTATATTAAATGAATTTATTTGTTTTTTTTTTCCAACATTTCACATGCATTTACTGTACAATGTAATGTCTAAATAAATCATATATTCAACCGCGATAAAAAAAAAAAATACATACAATTATTATGTAATATATTTATGTATATATATTTATATATATATAAAGAAGAGAGAGACATTCCTTTGAACATGGAGCCTTGGTGACACCCAACAACAGATTAATTCCAATGCGAATTTGAATATTCAATTTCGAGTTTCGAGTTGCATATGTCGAAGTTCATTCAGTTAGGCTCGAAGTGGACATTATTCATATTTTTAGTCGTTGACTCCATGTGAGGGCTGTTGGTGGTGTTGGTGCTGTGGGTGGCGGGTGTGGTGGTGCTTGTTGTCTGGCTATTTGTTCCAGTCCAACTCTAGTAGCCATAATGAATTCCATGGCCAGAGACGGATGTATGCACCAAGGCGGGTGCTGCAACGGCAGCCCTAGAAAAAAGAAAAACATGCGACATGAGGCGATCCATCTCTATTTATAAAACTGAATGCTATATACTCACTTTAGCACTGGAGCCGCGGCCAAATGCGTGGTATAGGCAGGCGCTGCATAGGCGTGGGGTGCAGCCAAACCAATGCCATGTCCGATGATGCCAGGTGCTGTGAACGAGAGTTCAAATCACATTAGCTGCGACTATCAAATCTATAATCAGCAGTAGGGACCCTAAACGGGATTTCGTAGTAAAAACCGAAGTGTGTTAATGAACAATACGGTCATGCCTGTTCAAGGCATACATCTCTACATATACATATACATACACTCTAATATGCTATAGACACATTTATACATATATACATATATATACATGTATATAAGTTTGTGGATTTGTATTAAAAGCAAAGGATATGCCAGCATTAACAATAAAGCTGACCGTGTATCGAATTGGTCCATTGTTACCAGTCGAACACCCCTGGATTTGTGATTGTTCCGACCATACATGAGCACATGTTGTCTGACAAGTCGACATCAATCAAGCGATGCGGCAACCTCTGCATTTTTGTATTGTCAAGTGAACATGAAATGAGATATACTATACGCAGTAGCAGAAGTAGGGTGTGGGAAAGTAGAAGCTGTAGTAGGGTGTCGGAAAGGTCATGCCGTGAAAGCTTGTCATTGAAGTGAAGTTTGCCAACATGGCCGAAACAAAGTCGACAACATTATGTGGAGCCTTACAGATTCTGTGAGCGGAGAGTGTACGGCATATAAAAATCTAAAATTTACACAAAGTTGTATAAGTAGAAGGCATTATTAAAGCTTGTTTAAATGTTAGCTCTGGCAATTGTACCGTAAATTAGAAGCCATGAAATTTTGGTAAAAGCGCAAGCTCATAAATTCCTTTTTAAACAACTGTTTGTGCTCAAAGCGAAGTTTGTCAACAATTTCGGTGACATTGAATTTAGGAGAAGCCAAAATGTCAATAGGGCTTGCAGCGACCAGAATGCATTTACACTGAGAAATTTTCAAACATTGAACTTTGAAATATGATAATTGTTTAAATTTCGTTTCTTTCTCTTTACAATGGACACAAATTTTTGCGATACTATTTAAGAATTTAAGAAACATTCCTTTAGTATTATTATAACTGTAATCAAGTGAGAAATGCGGCAACATATCATTGTTTTGGAGATGTTAAGCTATCCAGTGCACAGAATATATCATCTCGGCCATATGGCCTGCCACAGCGAGGCACAACTTGTCCAAACTATTGACGAACTGACTGCCCTACTTGAGAGCTCATCATCATTGTCATCATCACGATGAGGCTCCCATCATTATCATCTATATCAGCCTTGGCGGGCCATGTGTCAATGCTTTAAAGCAGTTGGCAACAATGAATGAATGATTGATTATAGGGCTGCCGTCGACCCATATCCTGTTTACTGTTACCTATTCCAATACAGCGACCCAACTAACCCGCACAGCCCTGAAGCCTATCCCAACTATCTTTAGACCATGTTGTTCAAACAGAAATCGATAGCAAACAGTGTAGTCAGTGAGTGACCGCGTGATAGAGTGCGAATTGAACGCATGCAACGCCTTGTAGCACGTGCAACACGCCCTTATTTATTGATAATAAGCGTATATAACTCATATTCATACCGACCCATGATAGTACAGCGCATACCCATAATTGGCAAATGCTTTTAACTTAATATTCATTTGAATATGTTATCGATTCGCTACAAACTTAAAAACTTTAAAATTTTGGTATAATTGCCATAAAACTATTCAAATTTATATTTGTAAAAAATTATTAAATAAATTATCAAAAATTTTTGAACATGAAATACTTTGAAACTTTGGTACAAAGAATTGCCATGAAATAAACTATTCGAAATAATATCCGTGCAAAATTATAAAACAAACTTTCGAAATTTTTGAATCTGAAATGCTTTAAAATGTTTGTACAAAAAGTTGCCATAAAATGAACTATTGGAATTCATATTCCTGGGAAACTTTAAAACATATTTTGACAATTTTTTAACATGAAATATTCGCACGCTATATACAGAAATACAATATATTAAAATATATTCATTTATAATTGCTATAGAAATGAAACTTTTCGTTTCTTGAGTTAATATTTCAATTTAAAAATAAAAATTCAATTATTTAAATTAATTATTTAAACTTTTCTATCTGTATGTATTTTTAAAAATGATAAATATTTTAAATTGAAATAATTTTATTGTATTGAACTGAATTTTACATTCCATAACCAATGAAGTAACAATTTCAAAAGGTTCTACAGTCAGATGGCGCTCCTATCCTCACAGTGTTGACCCTGATGTTAGTTGCACCATTTAATACTAGTATATTCCTTAGTTTCACGCTACTTTGAGCACATGTACACAGACACTTATACACACACCCATATAATCACATACACATACACTCACACTCACACTCACACTCACACTCACACTCACACACTCTCACACACCCATTAAGTGCCCAATGGACTCTTTATGCTTGTTGCCCAGAAAGTTCTTATGTATGAATGTATATATGTATGCATTTGGTGAGGCGTGGCTCAAACGAAAGTTGTACTTTGTTGTCGTATTTACACAGCATCAAGTTTGTTTTGGCCAAGTGCACTTGGCCGGCAAAGCGAAAACATAATAAATTGCATGAAAACTTCAAGCCACAGCTCCAACTGCAGTTGCAGCCGGTGTAATTCGACCTGGTTATAGATCAGATCGAGAAGACAACTATTGATTCAATATGTTGCTGTAAGAAAATGTTTGTAAATCAATGCAAGATACTTCTCTACGACATTAGTAAACATAACAATAATTAACTAAAACTACAAATAGAACAAGTACTTAAGCATATGTTACACCAAGTGCAAAATGTGGAGCAATCAACGATTACATTTGCTTACAGAGTGAGTGGATTTTGGGGGGGAAGGATGATAGATTAAAGAGGGTTAAATAGGGCGTTACACCTACCGTAAGCTGGAGCATATGCTGGAGCAGCGGCATATTTAATAACTGAAGCTGGCGCAGCGGCCACGTAGCTATGCGACAATGCTGGAGCAGCTGCAGCAGCACCATATCCATAACCATAGCCCAGATGGGCGCCACCGGACAGCTGGATAGCCGGCGCAGTTGCTGCATAGTGTCCACCATAGGCAATAGTTGGCGCGGCTGCTGCCGTGGCATAGTGTCCACCATATGTAGTCAGTGCGGGTGCAGCAGCGGCAGCATAGTGTCCACCATAGGCCAAGCCATGACCATGACTGCTGGCCACTTGAATCTGGGCAGGAGCTGTATGTCCCACAGCATAGGTGGCTGCTTGTGGTGCTACTATTTATACATATATATGTGGATGTGGATTCATAGTCTACGTGTTAGCATATCAACTACGTGCATTACAATGATCATGAGTGGTTGGTGCTGTTGGTGCTGTTGGTACTGTGGGTACAGTGGGTGCTGTTTTGTGCTGTGGCTGTGCATGTCCATGTGAATATTGTGTGTCAATGTGAATTGCATATATCTATGTGTGGTGGTGTATATACAGCCTTTTGAGTGTGCTCCAACTTACCGGCATAGTGGGCTGGTGCGAGACCTGCATCATTGCTGGTGCTGGAGCGCTGCACATGCGATTGGGAATGGGCGGTCTGCACCTGGCTGGCATAGTCCGACTGCGACGATTGACCGTAGTGTCCCTTGACCGTGTGCTCCTGCGTGTTGCCTACCGAGGCATGATCCACGCTGGGTGCACTAATCGAGTAGGCAGCGGGACCGCCGGGCTTGGCTTGGGCGCAGACAAAAGCCAATGCGACAATGCAGAAGATGATCTACGAGTCAATGAATCAATAGTAATAATAATCTTAAAAATCATAATAATAATAAATATACCAAAATAATAATTATCATAGTAATTTTATAAATAATACAATTAATAATCATACAAATAGAACTAGGAATAATATGAATAATAATAATCAAAGAAATTTCGTAAATATTAAAATTAAAAATTATAATAATATAAATCATAGAAATTTCATTAATAATAAAATTAATAATCATAAAAATACTAGTAATATTAGTAATAAAAATAGTATTTTAATAATTTCTATTATTAATAGATATAAATTAAAAATACTTTATCAACAATCAACAAATGAGTGAATCTAAAAAATATATATCAAATTTCATGTGCTTCTTTGAAGCATTTGAAGCAGTGGATTTCTTTTTGCCCCCACTGTATCTACTTCATAAGCAGGCTCCCTAATTCCTTGCCTTGATTCTATCAATATTCCTTAATCCATACAATGAGTTAATGGGAAATCAGCTGCAGTTTATCTTCTCTGTAATAAGGTACCATGCATAAATCAGAGAATTTTGCACTCGGTGGACAAAATATATTTGTATTTTGTTTGCATATCGGCAAAAAGAAAACAAGATGCTCAAGGAAATTGCAGGCACATAAACTTTTAATTAAGTTGGAAAAGTAGTTAAGCACTCAGCTCACTCTCTCCATATGCCACTCTATATGCTATGCACTATCTCACTCTCTATCTGTCTGTCTGTCTGTCTTACACAATTCATTTACACATACGCACACGGACTTCGGCTGTAGGGATAATGCGGCGTATGCGTGTTATATGCGGAAAATTTACTGGGAATGCGGATGGTTCAACTTTAACGCTTTTAAGCTCGTTTCAAGATTTCAATATACACCATATGTGTTGCGGCTTAACATCATATTAATTACATCGATTAGATTTGAGCTTAAATGTATGTACTACAAGTTTAAAACTTAACATTTTCAAACTAATTGAGATTGGGTATTTATTTTCTATTCATTATTGGTTTAGGTAGTTGATGTTCTGTCGACTTAATCACTTTAAAGTAGTTGAAGTCACTATTTATATATTTCATTTGAATTGAAGTTTATTTTTTTATAAGTTTCACGGTTCTGTCTTTATCAACTGAGCTTGACACTTTACATTAAATAAAATAAGAAAAAAAGAATTAACAAAAAGAATTCCATTGAATTTCAATTTACGCGCAAAAATGTAAAAAAAAAACATTCCAAAACTTCAAGGGAATGGGTGCATTTGGGACTTACGGATGCCTTTTTTTTTATTTAAAATTTATATCATTTTCGTTTGCTCTGTTTCGTTGTAGCCCTGTTTTGTGTTTTAAGTTCCATTCTGTTCTTTCTGTTCTGGTCTGTTGCAGAGTTTGTTTTGTTTTGTTTTGTTTGGTTTGGTTTTATTATGTTTTGTTTCGTTTCGATGTGTTTCGCATTTTTATATGGTTCTGTTGTATTTTGTGATGCCTGGGCAAACTGCCTTGCAGTTGAGTTGGCGCGGATTTTATTTGTCTTTGGGTATTTATCTGATTTTAATTAAGCGTAACTGACTGCCGCATAGCCATGAGTATGCCATGATATGGGGTTGCTTGATATGGAAAAAATTACACAATTTTCATTTGATAACTGCAGCTAAAGTTGATTTAAAGCGAACCCTTTAAGTTGACCTGTCCTTCGACTTTGGATTCTGCTTTCATTTCACCTACAGCTACAGCTTCAGTTCAGTTCCAGATTCAACTTCTGCTGCAGTTGCAAGGATTCTCACATAAAATTATGAGAAATTACACGTAGGGGTGAATTGTTCGAAAATGGAAAAAGGAAAGGGTGCAAATCTCAATGCTGAAATGAAATTTATTGACCTACTTTATACTGGTCACACTTGGCTTGCATTTTGTATTTGTTACTCCGTACTGTACTTCAAACCGAAAGCTATTCTAAACCAATTTACATTCATTTACTTTGCACGCGTTTGCTTGATTGCCTTCGACTTGATATTAGGCCAAAGACTGCGACTAAATTGCAATCTCAAATCAAATAGAGGTCAACTGCAACGCCACTCAAGTGCTCTAATTGTATTTCAAATTCACTCTTTCAAATTGCATTACTCAGAACTAGTATAATGAAAGATAAGTAATCTAATTATTATGGATAAAGTAATACCGTATTGTTTCAACTGAGTTTCAATATGGATCAATCAATCTTAATCCTAATTAAACTGTACACGCAACGGTAAGTAAATCCAATTCTATAGTATATATTATTCAATATTATTTTCTTGGACTTCTAAGCAACATTTTGTTTGTTATTGAGCTTTAAATGTACTTTACAGTATGTACGGAATAGATAAAGAACTACACTTATTCTGAATTTATGCTAAGTTTTCTTTTCTATATAAATCAATCAATTATTTAAAATTTATTTCTATCCAATATGTTCTTTAAAAAAATCATGTTGCACTTGAAATTCTATTCATTCTATTCATTCAACTCATTCTATCTTAAAGAACTTCCTTTAAATTGGAATACTTAGAGCTCGTACAAAGAAATCTATGCATTATAATGAGTATGGTTGGAGATTTATTTTATCAATCAATTTCACATTTAAGGATGCATTTAAAAAATTAAATTTAGTTTGTTTGGAAACCCAAAAGTAATATTTAATTTCTTTCTAAGAACTGCAATGCCTTGTTATGCCTATCATAACTGAGTTTGATTTTATAGAAATTTGATTTTCATATGCTTAAAAAAAAACAATTTAAAAAAAAAACAAACTTAATTTAATTAATACAAATATAGATAATTTTAGTCCGTCAGCCAGAAACTTGCTTCATTCTTGTGCAAATGATAAGGTAAACTCTAGAATGCAGCAACAAATGAAAATCTTTGTTAAATTCCAATGCAGAATAACAATAGAAATGTTGTACACGTGCTGGAAAGGAGCAACAATACCTTTCCAATTACACACACACAGACAGAGTGGAATACTATTCATGGGTCCTGGAATGCACACGAAAGGGTGTCTATAAGGGAAATTTTGAAAAACACCAAAATTGCATTCACACAACCTTGACATTCTTATACCAGGTGCTATGATATACATACTATTCATATATATATATATATATGAAGCAGGATATTTGCATTTGAAGACGACAATGCGCAGATGCCAAATGCTGACAGAAGGTCTAAAAATAGACCTCCATTGGTCAAAATCCAGGCCCGGGCATAAAGCAGCCAAGACTCGTTGCAATTCCTGCATCCAGAGTGTACTAATATGAGATGGCAACGCGCAGATTGCTAAATAGTTCTTAACCAGGTCTGTATACGCCCACACTCACACGCCCACACACACACAGAGTCGCCCACATTTGCACACTATGTAGTCCTAGATGACATATTACGCACCTTGAAGGCCATTTTGCTTATGATTTGATTTGATGCACTTGAAAAAAAAATATGCGGGAATTCGAATTCGAATTTGTTTTTTCTTTTTAAATTTGTTTTGTTGCTTCACTTAACCGGGCTGTTGGGCTGCGAATTGAAAACTGTTTCAGTTAGTCGTTCTTTGCGTCTATTTATACGGCAGCATGTGATTGAAAAGCGCTTGGAAAATATGGTTCAGAGTCATAACAGCCATGAGAAACGGGTTTATAGCCACAGCATCAGTTGCAACTTCAGCTGCAGCCTCCGTCCCACTCTGAGTCTCAGTCTCAGTCTCAGTCTCAGCCTCAGCTCCAACCTCAGCCTTAGCATTTTGGCAAAGCAGGCAGACTGCAGCCTAAACAACCAACCAGCCAATGTCTGTCTGTCTACTTGTCCGTTTGTCCATCTGTCTCTGTCACACTGTCAGTCTGCCCATTGTGAATTGAGCAAAAGGCGCGGCCAACGCATTGCAACGCAGAGCTGCCTCTCAGATTGACGGAGACGCAGATGCAGACGGAGATGTAGACGCAGAGGCGACGCCTTTAAAGCGGTTTCTTTGCCCATTTGTTGATGTTGCAAATAAAAAATATCGAATTAAAAAATAAAAGCAAATGTTAGTTAATTGAAATCGCATCAAAGCCATTGTTTAATTGGAAATTGTTGTTGTTGAACTTGTTGATGTTGTTTATGATGTTGACTAATTTGTTGATCCGGTCGAGGAAATCCAATGAAACTTCATTATTCGATGTGCAGCAAGTTGCCTGTTGCATCTTGTTTGCCATATGTGGCATGCGGCAGTGTACAAAAGTATTTAATACTCCTTGTCGAAAAAAGTAAACAAAAAATATATAATTTCAATAAGACACATAACATCTATCATATTATATCAAATATAATACAAAGTAAGTTTGAATATCGATTGTGATCTAATTTGAATCTTATGACACAGACAATTTGATGTGTCACAAAAACACCTATGGTATATACATTCCTGGCATATTGCATAAAAATGCTATAAGATTTATTTAATTAAATATAATTATAGTGCCTCCAAAGATTTCTTAATTGTTCTGATTGGAACGAGTTGCAGCTGCTGTTGGTGCCGCATAAATGTCTTGCAACAGCTGCCACTCTCACTTCAATGTTTTTGATCTCCCCCCTACATAAAGAAACATACGCACACACACTCATACACTCACACACTCACACACACATACGCACATTGCACAACACTGCATAACTACTATGCTATGCTCCAATGATACAATACCCCTGTCTAAGAGTCCAAGTCACGACTTGGGGCAACGCATAAAGTGCGCATAAATTGTGCGACCCACAAAATCGAAAGCCAGCTACAATTTAGGCAGCTTGCGACACACTCACACTCACACTCATACTCACACTCACACTCGCACACACATGTGCCAAAATCACAAATCAAAACCACTTGCAAAAAGACCTCAACCCTTGCACTGCACCCCGCAACGCCAACGTGCCGCACCCCCATTGTTGTGCACAACCATTTGAAAGCAAAAAAAAAAGAGCGAATAGCACAAAAAACCAATGCTAAACCACACTGAACCACACCGAGCCACACCGAACTATGCTCAAATGCATCGAACCATGCCCCGATCTTAAGGCATCCCATGGTTACATGGGTACATGGCTACATGGCTACATGGTTACACTGAATGGCCCTGGCTGGGTGCCCAATTTCCGCGCCCAGTTGGCGGCTGCTGCGTGAGAACAAAAAACCAATTCGGTCAAATAGAATAGAATATACTGAAAATATTGTAAAAGGCCAACAAATCGCCAAACTGGGCGAAATTCAAGCTAAATTTTGCGAACAAACAAAGCTCCCAAAATCTGAATAAGTGAATCAGGGACAATTGCTAAAGTCGGACAAAAATATGGGAAACTTTAGATGTAAATATTGTTATTATGAGGATTAAAAGGATAATCGCCAATAAAAAAAAAATGAAGAAATAATCATTTCTTCCCGTTGTGATATACTTTTATACATCATCTGAATTTGAATGTATCCACTTTTGGCAGAATGGGAGACTTATCTCAAATTTAAATCAATCTTAAGAATAAACTACATAATAATTGAAACTTCATGCCAAATATAAGTGATGTACTTTTTATAGTTTGTGAGATCTAGTTGTTCATTTAGATGGAGAGATACACCATCAGTCGTAGTTTATTCATAACAATGTTATCCATAATGTACACTTTATTGGATCTGTCACGTCATTGTTTGCCTGTTACATACTTGTGAGCTATACGACAAATTTATAGACCCCTATGAGAAATGCATGGTCTACAAAAAATCTATATCAAACAAACATATGCAATTTTGATTATACTTTACTTGTTCATTCATTAATTGCTAATTGATATATGCAAATATAAATTGTTGTTAATGTTTCTAAAACAATTCTTGTCAAAAAAGTCTTGCGGTATTTTCGGTAGTTGTCGCTGTAAGGGCGTCGTGGCATCTGGTAATTCTATACCTTTTTCGAAAGCTCGCGCTAACACGTTTGATTGATTGTTGTTTCTTTTTAGTCGTCCGTGAGTTATAGCGTAGCAAACATGGATCAAAATAAAGAGAAAATACGGCATATTTTATAGTACTACTTCGATAAAGGCAAAAATGCATCCATTTCCACCGCACAACGATGGATTCAACGTTTTGAATCTGGTGTAGAGGCGGTCGAAGATGTCCCACGTTCCGGGAGGCCTATCGAAAATTGCGATCAAATCGCTGAATTGGTCGAAAGAGACTGGAATAGTAGCAGCCGTAGCATCGGTCAATAGCTGGGCATGAGGCATCGCACCGTTATAAACCATTTGAAGAAGCTTGGAGTCATTAAGAAGCTCGATGTATGGGTACCACACGAGTTAACGCAAAAAACCATTTTTGACCGTATCGACGCATGCGAATCGCTTCTGAATCGCAACAAAATCGACCCGACGTAAGGCGCAAACGGTCGTGGTCGAAAAGCGGTGAAGCGGCCCAGACGGTGGCCAAGCCTGGATTGACGACCAGGAAGGTTCTACTGTGTGTTTGGTGGGACTGGCAGGGAACCATCCACTATGAGCTGCTCTCCTAGGGCCAAACGCTCAATCCGGATCTATACTGCCAACAACTGGGCCGCTTGAAGGCAGCACTCATGCAGCAGAGGCCGAATTGTCTTCCATCAGGTCAACGCCAGGCCACACACATCTACGACGCGCCAGAAAATCCGGGAGCTTGGATGGGAGGGTCTTTTGCATAGTCCGTATAGTCCAGATCTCGCACCAAATGATTACCACCTGTTTCTGTTCATGGCTAACGCGCTTGGTAGTCTGAAGTTGGCCACAAGAGAGTCCTGTGAAAATTAGCCCTTCCGAGTTTTTTGCCAATAGGGAACTTCAATAAGAGGGACATTATGAAGGTGGCACCGTGTTAGGAACATGTCATCGAACAAACCGGTGCAAATTTGACTTGAATCACATTATTCTAAATAATTTTATGGACAATTGAAAATTCAATAAAAATACCGCAGTACTTTTTTCGACAACCTAATATATTTGACCACATTTAATCCTATATGTAAAATCTCCTCTTTTAAAAGTTTATTTTTTTTTAGCTATATTTCTTGACAATACTTTGTTTCTCCATTCGAATGCTATTCGCTCCAATGTTTAGCATATCCTTCATTAAATGTAAATTTGAATTGAGAATATGTTTTAGTAAAATCGATGCTGCATTTCATTCTATCATTTTGAATGTGTGAAACAAAATTTTGAAAACTTATCTCTAAATGGAATCGTAAAATTGTTAAAGAACTTTACATTGGCAACTGGGAAAGTATTTCGAATGCATAATGCGTACTTTGATGAGTTGAAGGTTAATACAACTTGATATTCGTACCAACAAACAAACAAAAAACAAAAAAAAGTAATGACAGGGAGAATCGAGAGAAGGGAGAATTTGTACATAAAACAGAGCAGAGGTATAGATGCCTTCAATGGAGCAAATGTGTGTTGACCTTCAGAACATGCACAAATTGAGCACAGGAGTGAGTGAGAGCTTATGGGGAATGGCGCATCCAGCTTAGAATGACGCCATATTGCGTGCCAAGCCAGAAGCCTGCGGCACCGACTCAGCTCCTGCTCCTGCTTCTGCTCCTGCTCCATCTGATGATGATGCTGTTGAGGAGGGTCGTATGGTTGCCAAGGCAAAAGGAATGCCAGCTGCAACTGCTTGTTCGCCATATTTACAGAGTGCTCTGCGATGTGCCAGGGTTTTGGCTATGGAACCATCGATGCTTCTTTTCAATACATTGTCGCCTGTTTGTATATCTGTCTCCCTAACTTTCTATCTATGTTACTCTCTAACTGTGTCTATCTGACTCCCTAACTGTCTGTCTATGTGTCTCTCTATCCGTCTGTATTCTTTTTGTTTGTATGTCGCAATGTTTCCTTGTTTGATATTTCTTTCCAGCTGATATCACAGCAACGCCCGGCTAACAATTGTTTGTCAGGCTTTTCAAAAACAATCTGTACGCTTTTGTCTTGAAATTAATTTGTATAATTGCAGCGTCAATACCACAATGCACACAGTACAACATAAAAACACAACAACAACAACAAGAACAATAACAACAACAACTATAAAAACAACAACAGTAACAACAACAACAAACACCAGTTCACGTTCATGCCCCCACTTCAGTAATCGGTAGAGCCCCCACTAGTATTATTCAGTCAGGCGCAACATTGTGCGTCTATGTGGGTCAAAAAGGCATACAAAATAATAGATTAATGCTTGTACGACTACACAATACCCTGACATATGACTTGAGATAATGAATTCTAGTTCAGCATATGTCAAACATTTAATAGCGAAAGAATAGGACAGTTTTTTAAAACAGTTACAATATATGAGTTGAATTTTAATTGATAGACCATATATTATTTAAGTATGTTTTGAGAGACTTATCATATGTATATATGTCATTGGTGTATGCATATAGATCTCAGTAAAATCTCATTATAATGAAGTGAATTATATTTGAACTTATAAATGTATGTTTTAGCACAAATTTATTTAGCGAAGACCCTTCACTAAAGTTCGTTTCAATCTCACAGATAATGAAAATGAAAAAACTCGAATAATGTCTCTATGGTATTACCAAGATTTCGTCCACGATTTATTTATATGTCCCATACAATTTAGGGTATCAATAAAGGACAATGTCTTTCAATGCCCTCCGCTTGTCAGCCATAATGGCTAGGTCCATAACACCGTCGCAGTCACAGTCGCAGTCGCAGTCGCAGTCACAGTCACAGAATACAATCGGCGTCAGCGTCAACGGCGTGACAACACTTGTTTCAATTGCGCCTATTGATATTATTGTTATTGTTATTGCTATTGTAGTTTTTGTTGGTATTTCTGTTTGTGTCGTAGCTGTGGCACTACTTATTGTTCTGGTCGATATGCTGTGCTTGTGCCTGTCATTGTTGTTATTGTTCGGTTGTGTCCTGGAACCTGGCACATTTGCCTAAATAGTCGCCACTGTCAGCCATTAACACACGACCGCACACCACCGAACGGCACCGTACACCACCGTACAGCACCGTATAGCACAATACAGCACCCCGCCACCATTGACGTTGGGGGAGTTTGCATTTTTTTGCTATTTTGCATGGAATTTCAACGGCGGTGAAGATTAATGACCAAACGTTTGTCATTTTGTTGTCAGACTGACATTGGCATCAGCCATTTCAGACCCTTCACCCTGCTGTTTGAAGCCCCCTTTAGGCTGATCAGGGCCACAATTTACACGGATATAGGCCAAACAAAATATGCATTATGAGCCCTTCGCATGTCAAATTTGACGTTAATTTTCCGCTTTTATGTATACTATATAATGTGTTTGAGCAAGCGGATGATATTACCTGAATAAAGGAAATTTAAATATTTAATTCGATTAAAAATCTTAAAATAAAATATGAATTTAAAATCAACTAACTGACCGCATCTTTGATTTTAATTTCAAACATATCTATGTATGCATGAATCTCAAGTTAGGTGTTTTACAGATTAAAGACCTTTAAAGATTTTTTAAATTTAATTGAATTTCACTTGACACCAAAAAGTAACACAACCTAATTATAACATAATTACAATTGAATTTTAAAAACACTTACTGATAGCATTTGGTCAGTCAGAATCTACTACACTTCAAGAAATCACACCAAGGATACTAAGCCACGTTCGTTTTTCACGAATACATTATGCATTTTTACCAATATTTTCTAATGAACATAGAGTATTCAGAAATGGCATTGTCTCCATTTGATTATATTCAGTTCTGTTCAAGAATTTACTCTGGTGTCGATGCCACAGCTGCGATAAAAACATTTGGTTGTCTACCACGCCTACTTTTATCTAAACGAATCTATATGTTACAGCACCACCTACAATACTGTGCTAATTTGTTGTGAATTTTGTCCATTGTTATTGTTATTGTGATTGTATTACATTTATCAGGTAAACATCAATACACACTATATATATTTACATTTATACACCTAGACTACAAACAGAACTTCTGTTTTCCATTCCCATTTTGTCTTGGCAACCAGATGATGTGGGATGAACGATGGATTTGCTGGGAGTGAAGTCTGTTCCTCAGCTTTTATAGATAACAAGATTAACTCAAGGCTAACAGGGACACACAATACATAGTAATTCCAAATGTGTGGGACATGAATCTTTAATTTTGAGGCTTGTCACTGTACCTTCTGTAGACTTAATGATAAAACAATTAGTAATCATAAAGCAATTAGCGAAAAAATTGCATCCATAGTAGTTTTACTTTTCATTTCATCATTGAGTCTTAACAAACGTCTATGTAGTTTTACATAACGTTATCGCTTGAATATATTAATATAAAAGATATTGTGATTTAAAAAAAAAATACCTTAAATAAGTTGAAATAGTTTTAACTTCAAAGTTCTCTTATTACACTGCACATATGTATACTTCCTAAGCAGTCACCCAATTATCATTAAGATAATTTGCAAAGTCAACTTTAAAGACTAAGTAAAAGCTTCCATCGACCTCCTTATCTGCCCGCCAATTCAACTTTTCAATCTCATTTGTTGCTCTTGGTGAACTTGGCCAGTACTCGACCAGAGCCTTCAACATTTCAAAACATGAAATCGCCGCTCGTTCAAAGTGTCACACAGTTTCAACTTTGCATTTTTGGTTCAACTTTGGACAATGTATTCTATATACTATTGTATATAAAATTTGTATACTTCATAGCTCCAATTATATTTCAAATAAACAAAAACAACAAACGATAATATCAACAATGTTATATGATAGTTATTATTACAGCTAATAGAACAAACATTACGCGCAATTGCACTCTCTCTTTTTATTCATATATTTCATACTCTCAGACAGACACGGATCTGATGAATATGCTAAATTTGAGTAAATCGATTGTATCAACAAAGCCAAACTGCAAATGTTCAGTTTATATATAGTATAATGTGTTATGCTTACTCATTGCACGATGTAATGTTTTGATATGACGGTAGATTTGATGTTTTTCTTTTTATTGAAATAGTTTTCCTTGAGTTTATGTCATTCATTCAACAGTTCGCACATGTGAATTTCGAGTTTGATGTAAATATTATAGATCAACAACTTCAGAAATTATGTGATCCAGTTTTCACTCAAAATCATCGTTATAGATGTTGATGTAGCCAAACTAGTTCGATAGCAATACTACGGAATATACGGCTGTAATATACGCTGCATCTACTTATAGTACTTCTATAAAGATATCTAATATGATATGTATATGGTATATCAATATATAGGATAGTAACAGCTAAATTCTATTTATTAATAATGATTTACTTCATTCACATTATCTGATTTGTCCAACATATTGAAGACTTAAAGAGAGGGTATTTTAAAGACATTTATTACAAATAAATAACTTGATTTAATTGAGAATTGAATTAATAAAATTTACATAAATTAAGATTCTTTTAATACAATTAACACAATGTAAACAATTCTCATTTCAAGTGTGTTATTTGATTTGCAGTTTGGCAAATATAATATTTGTGTTAACTTTAATAAATTTTGCACATTCAATTAATACACACTATTGTACGATATTCTGCTCTAATGCACTTGATATTTATTTATGAATTGCAATAATAATTGAATAGTAGGAAAAATGCATATATTATGCGTTAATGTAATCCCCTCAATTAACTTTCACACGTCTTACGCACGATGAGTGATCATTTTCTTTACTTTTCCTTTCGTTGCTATCAAGTTTGTTGGCTTAGCGAACGCGTCGTATACGTAATACGCCCAAAGGCGTGACGTTACCAACGTCTGTTGCCTAGGAAGTGTTCAAGATTATCGCTAGGCTTATCAAGACCCACATACACCAAATGGCTCTCAGATTCCAGGCCAATCACATACCCAACTGCAGCGACTTATGTAAAATATGATGCGAATTAAGTAACAACTCGAGCGACGCATAAATAATTAAATTTCTCCCCTGAACACATTAGGCGAAGCCCAAGGCATGAGCGACTTCGCATATAACTAAGCTCTTTAACAAATCGAATTGATTATACTCTATGGCCAACCGAATTGCTTTTACTCTATACGAAACCATGGATCAATCTGAATCAAGATTCGGATCAACTTTAAACGAGCCTCTTTGGATGGTGTTTTCATCCCAAATACTGCATATATCATTTCTTATAGATAGAGCATACCTGAATCCAGTTTAACATAAGTATAATAGTTTTACGTTACAGGCTATTGAAATTTCTCGTTCGCTTGATTTAAGATATGGCTTTAGGTTACCGTTGTCTCCATCGGTATCTGACTCTATCTATTTGACGAACGGTTGCGAGGTTATTCTATATTTATGTTATTGGAATTGCTGCTATTGTGGCTAGAGCCTGGCGACTGCCTTTTAATTAAATTAGTTTCAGTTTTTTCGTTATATTCACATCTATAGCAAGAATTATTTTTGCCAGATAAAAAAGCCAAAACAGCTAAAACGGTTCTGGGCAGCCGTACAAGTCAGCAGAGGGAAAACCCAATAAACACACGCACCAATAAAGCAGAGTATAATGAATCTGATTGTAAGTATTTTTGGCCAACGACGGCAGCTGCTTAATTGAGTTCGTTTATTAGTTTTACCGGCCAAAATGGTATCAATAGACGAGGGGTAAAGCCATTGAACGCGGCAGTGAAGAAGCCGCCAACGGACAGGGCCTCAAGGATTGCACTAAATATAAACCGTCGAAATTCGTTATAATCTGTGGTACTAGAAAAGACTTTCACTTACAATATACACCTTAAAAAAATTATGGATAGATTGAAAGATAGTATAGGCGATTTTTTCTATCATTTGCCTAAAAGCAGTACAGAGTGTATCTCATCATGTTTTCTAATTATAGAAATGTATATATACAATGTAAATATATATCCATACAATATATATGTTTTATATATACCTATATATTAGAATAAATATTCCATAGGTATCATGGGGTTAAGTGAATGTATCTGTTTCTGTATCTACACGAACTCTATCTATCCATATCAAAATCTCCATAAACTTTCATGATTCATAACGATTTATCTTATTACCAAGCCAAACTCACTTTAGTTAGACTGTCTACAAATAATATGATATTCTATACAACCTCAATCCCTTTCCAGGATAGGGAACATTTCATAAGCCCAGCTAAATGTTGGTAGTACGAGAATTACCTGTTGAATGATTCACATGAAACTTATACAGTCCTACTGCGCATTTCATAGCTAATTTAGTCGATATTTTAGAGCCACACACACACACAGAAACAC
>JBANCZ010001075.1:0-24994 GCA_037040025.1 Sphaerogastrella javana | reverse complement strand
GCCCGCTCCGAATTTGATTTGATATCTTCAATGGTGCTAAAACGGGTTCCAGGGAGCGACAACTTGAGTCGAGGAAACAAAAAGAAGTCGCATGAGGCTAAAGCTAGCAAATATGGAGCGTCTCATGATGCACTAGACAGTGAATAGCGAAGAAAACCCAGTCCGATATTTTTTTGACATCTTAAGATCTTTTTAATCGTGAGTTTTAATCGTTTGATGCGCTCATCTCTGGCAGCTGCTGCAGCTGCTCCTAATGAAGTCTGATCTGTCGCCTGTGCGTGTTTGTTTCTTTGTATTAATGTGTGGATTTTTTTTGGGGCTCCAGTGTATTTAATTTACACCTGAGCCGCATCAATGCGAAACCGAAACCGAAACCAAAAAACCCGAACTTGAACCTGAACTCGGCTTGACATCGACAGCGACATCAACTCGGACATCGGTCGCAAAATTTGTTTTTTCTTTCGATTTTTTTTTTTTTTTTTTTGGTTTTTCGGGGCTGGGGCTGCATATAAATTAGCATCATGGGGTGAGGTCTGTTCGAAAAATTGAAACATTTTTCGCTGCTTTTATTGTTGTTGTTGTTTTTATTGTTGTTGTTATTGCTGTGGCTCATTTGAAAAATGAAAGTGTTTGGTTTGGTTTCTTTTTGGTGAGTTTCGTGCAGCTTGTGGCATTGGCTGGCCATAAATTAGCACAGCTCTTAACTGGACGCCACGCGGCTACAGCTACAGCTACAGCTATAGCCACAGCTCAAACTCAAGTCAAAGCTATAGCTTCGATACCAGCTATGGCTATAGCTATAGCTACAATTTCAGCTCATCGCATGACGCGCTCTGTGTGGTCATCGAGGCCGGGCCAGGTCGAAATGCTTCGAATGCGAATTCAACTCCAAAATTGATGATGATGATCGAAGAAAGAGAGAGAGAGAGAGAGAGAGAGAGAGAGAGCGCGAGAGTGAGGGAGAGAGAGCGAAGGAGAGAGGGCATGGTACTGTTTTTCTATGACTAAGCCCGCACAGCTGGTCTGGGGCCAGTGGGAGCGATTGCATCGCTCGCTCTTTCTCTTCCATTTGAAAATTACTATTATAGTTTTATGTGCTATTATTTGGGCATAAAGAAAACGCCAGCCCCCGCAGCGTTTGGCCAAGACACACATGAAGTTTCAACAGACGAACAGACGGACAGACGAATAGTCGGACTATCGGACAGCCGGACAATTGGACAGCCGGACAATTGGACAGCCGGACAGTCGAACAGCCGTATAGCGCATTCAGAGCTTTGCATAATCGAAGCGAAGAAAAAAAACTGGCTAAAACTATTGCCAGTTTGCCAGTTGCCAGTTGCCAGTTGGCAGTTGTTGGCGGCGGCATCTTGATCGCAGTGCACAACTCAAAGAGTCGCTGCAGTCGCCTGTAGGGTGGCAAGATTCTTTGCTGGCCAAGCCGGCGCCAAAGCATACCCGAATCTTATGTAGCTGCTGCTGCTGCTGCTTCTTATCTGGCATCTGCTTAGCTGGGCAAAAAAAAAAAAAATGTTTATGTATTAGTATACACACATTGGTGCACGAACATTTCGGCTTTTGACCAGTCCAACATTTTGCGTATGCGAACTCCAACGAATCGGACTAATCTCTTGATAAGCAAACATTTGGCTGGCCTCCAAAATGCAATAAAAACTTGGTCATGGCTGCCACAAAGTTCTCACAATTAAAATGCTCAACGCTCGCAGCATTCCAGAGTTGCAGTCGTAGTTGGAGTTGGAGTCGAAATCGGAGTTGAAGTCGGAGGCGCTGACGATGCCACAGTGGCAGCATGTGGAATGTGGCAGCTAGCGTCAGGGCCATGCCCATGCCACATCAACAGCAACAGCAGCACCACCATCTGAAAGACCTAGTTCTCCATTGTGGGCGTTGCGTAGTTCAGCAGCTTTGACTTTGTCTCTAATGTCGACTCGTATAAATGTCACTTCAAATGCCAATGTCTGCCATATCGCCCCCTTCCCCTAGACAAACAGTAGCCCATACGTCAATGCGTCAATACGCCAATGCGGCAGGGCAGTCGAATGGAAATGTGTAACGGCTTGTGTCAAAGGCCAAGCTCAGAGATCAGTGCAGCTCAGTGCAGCTGAATAGCAACTGCATATGCAGCTCGATGGGCAGCTGATTAGGCATAGTGTAAACTGATCTTAAAGTATATAATATATGCATTAATTTGAATCGATAAATTTTTAATTAAATTCAAATAAAATATTTATTATGCATTGTAGGAAATATAAGCTTTCTTTAAATATTAAAATGAAATAAATAATTATTTAATTCATTTATTAATAGAAAATATAATCTTTGCTTTAATTAAATAGAGAATTTTATAAAAAAAACAGTAATAAAATGCACACACACACACGCGCACACACACGTACAAATATGTACATTTATGCGCGTGCATATGACCGCAGTTGGCCACGCCCCCACAAAGAGCGCACGCCCACGCAATGATTGCAGTTGCTAGAGCAAAGATGCAGCGGGACGAGTGGGTGGCTGTGTGTATAAAGCAACAAAGGGTTAAGGGGGCGTCAAGAAGAAAATAGGAGGGAGTTCTTTTTTTTTTTGGTATAAGGGCCAAAAGCAGCGCAAATTATTTCTCACCATTTATCTGTAAAAATTCGCATATTAAATAAGCGTGCAACCCAGAATTATCACGGACCTGGCATCAAGGCAGCGAAACCACAGAGAGACCCACAGATCACAGTGGGGAGAAGGAGAGAGAGAGATGTTGATCGTAATCTGTAAGTGTTTGCAAAGCGGCACACGTAGTCTGGAACTATTCAGATACGAGCGTATATATATATATATATACGTATATAGCATTTATTTGTTTTTGCGCGTACGCAAAGGATATGCTGAACAACGCCCACTCTCAGGGCAGCAGCAATGGGCGAGAAAGAGACAGAGAGACAGAGAGGGAGAGGGAGAGAAAGACAGGAATTGTGGCTGTGGGTAATGGCAATGCGCAGATGCCGATGCCAGATGATGATGATGATGATGATGATGTCGACAACGATTGCGATTGCGCGTTTGGATTACAATAATTTAACATCATCATAATAAAACAATCAACGTAAGCATTTAGCTCGCCAAAAACCACAGCAATGTGTGTATATATATATATAGATATATATGCTTAAGTCGATACAAATCGCATATGCCAAAAGGATAAAGGCTGCACAATAAATTGAGAGGTCATTCTTTGCCACAGTGCAAAAGAAGAATATGGAGGCCAAGACGAAGACCAAAACTGAGATGAAGACGGAGACCAAGACTGAGATGAAGACTGAGGTGAAGACTAAGACGAAGACGCCGCTGCAGACGTAGCTGAGGATGTGGCGCTTGGCCAGAATTGGCTAGCACTATAGCTGGAGCTGGCGCTGAGGTTGAAGCTGGAGTTGAAGTTGGAGTTTGTGCTTGGTGCTTGGTGCTTGGTACTGCGACTTGTGCCAAAGTAATTGATGTGCTCGCCTGACCTGTGGGAGTTTACGAATCACAGATTATCTGCCACAGACAATGGTGAGTCTCAACCTTATGTCGTCGCTGCCACACATACATGTATATATATATATATGTATATGCCATATGCAGCTCTCTCGCTTGCACTTGCACACGCTCTAGCTGGCTATGTTTATGCTGCTCTGTTTCCATGTGTTTACGCCTACCAAAACACAGACAAAACACTCGTCGATGTTGTTGTTGTTCATGTTGCTCATGTTGTTGTTGTTGCTGTTGTTGCTGTTGTTTCTTGCTGCCTTTTGACTCGATAACGCGCCGCATTTTGCATTGATGTGCGACTGATATGCAAAGTATGAACCAAAATAAAACAGGTGGTGGTTCTTTATGTTGCTCGTGTTGTTCGTGTTGTTCGTGTTGCTCTTGTTGCTCTTGTTGTTTTCGTTTGTTTCGTTGTTGTTGCTGTTGTTTTTTGGTTGTTGTCGAACGCCAAACGCTTACCGTTATTTATGTATAAAGCGCAACATATGCAAATCGACGTGCCGGTTATGTAATCTGCCATGCTCTCATGCTCCAACGCTTGACCTCGCCACTGCTGTCCAATAGATGTGTGTGTGTGTGTGTGTGTGTGTGTGTATATGTATGCTGTTGTTAACAAAAATGTGTGAAAGGCTTTGATTTGCCAGCTACGTGCAAAGGCACAGACTAAAAAGCCAAAAGCATAAACCAAATGCCTCTGCGGCTAATTTGTCTGACTCATGTATGTTGCTGTTGTTGTTGTTGCAGTTGTTGATGCAGTTATTGCTGTTGTTGTTGTTATTATTGCTTTGTTGTTGTTTCGTTTTGCTGTTGCTCTTCTCGGCGTGCGTAGGTCGCTAAATAAGTGCAGCAAATTATATGGAGACAAGTGCCAAGTATATAGAATGGCCGGAAACCGAAAGGAACCTTGTGCGTGGGCTCCTTCTTTTATTTTTTTTATTTTTTATACCCTTTTGATAATTGAAGCTGCCTTTTGCAGTTGGCTATAGGTTGAATCTTTATACAATAGGCTAAAATAATGGTAAAAGATGAAAAACAGGCACAGCTATTGAGTATACCCTGTAATCCATGCCGCATATCTGCATTTTCATCGTGCAAATTGATTATTTATGCAGCATCTGACCATCTAAGCTGCTGATGGGCTTGTCTTTTGTTTGCAAACTTCTTCTTTGCCATCTTCCACTTCTTCTTCTTCTTCTTAGCTGTTGCCATATTGTTTAATTTTGAAATTAACCCCAGGTCTAGTGGCAATTTCTACATAGATTTCATTTTGATGGTGTCTTTTGATACGGCAGACATATGGCATATGCGACTACACATCGAATTCATTGACAGCGACTGAGGCTATACAAACAAAAAAACTCTGCCATTTGTATGAATTGTTTTAGCTGCCGTTGTGATTATTTTTTAAATTTTTTTTTGGTAATTTTTTTCTGTGTGGTTTGGTGGTGCTGCCACCCACAAATATTTGACTTCTCACCTACAATAAATAAAACAATAAACCAGAGTTGTACAACTGCCCCAGACAAATGTGAATACGAATACGAATACGAATACGAATACGATTTGTGTATGAACGAATGCAAAAATACGTTGCATATTCAATAAATTTCTTGTTTGTTTTAACTATATTTGAGATCTTTATCGTGTATCGAAATGCAAGGCACCAGCACACATATTCCTTGGGCTATTGTTGTTGTTGTTGTTGTTGTTGGTGCTGCTGTATTTGCATGCCAGTGGGTGAAACGAGCAAAAACTACAAGCAACAAACGCCTGTCACGCTTGGCTAAAAATGGTAAAAATGACAAATGTTTCACAGCGACCAAAAAAACACAGCAGCAGCAACAATAACAACAAAAAAGTTCAATTTCTTAGCGCAGAACATGACAAGCATGAAACTATCGTAGCACTAACAATATCAACAACAATAACAACAACAATATCAACAACAATAACAACAACATACAGTATGTAAAATAATAACAACGAGACACAAACACACATACACTGACACAAGGATAACCTGGCTGCTGTGGCAGCTAAAGCAAACAAAAGACTTAGGCACCAAACTTACAGCAAATGCACGTGGAGCAAGAGCAACAACAACTATAACAACAGCAACAACATCTACTGCTGCTGCTGGCATCATTATTATAAGCAATTTGTGCCTTTTATTGCCCGAAATTGTTCAACGTACTGTAATAATATTTAAACTCCTAATAATAATAATGCCTGAAAAAAATAAATAAATATTTTATTTATTTACTTACTTTTTGTTGATTTTCGCTACGTTTTTTGGCCGCCAGCGCTAAATGCAATAATTTGGAAAGCACAGGAAAAATGTAAAAAAAAAAATTATAGTATTCGCATAAGGCAATGCTCTATAATTTCATAGTAATTTATAAATAAAGTTTTTAAAGAGATTAAGAAATATATATATATAAATGCTTGACAGACTTCTTTAATTGATAATAAATATTGATTATTTCTAATGATTTTTGTTTATAATACGTCATATGGCCATTGGCTTAGGTTAGGGTATACAAAACAACGAAGACGACGCCTGATAATTTAGCATACTTACGACTTTGCGATTGACTGCAATTTGTTTTGGGCACCACCTACAACAAAATCACTCTGAGCACAGCTCTGTCCTTCTCTCCCTTCCCTACGCTACTCTAGTGGTGTAAGCATTTTGTCCCTCCCATGGGCCCATCGTACAGAGACTTACTCTACCCCTGCCTCTGTTCACCCACTACTCCCCCTGCTTTGCTGTAGCTGGCAGCATCTTACCATCTTCATGTGTGTTGGCCATAAAAATCAAAGTGGGCTGGCAGGCGATTTGCTCTGTTGTCAGTTTAGTGTTGTTGCTGCTTCTGCTGCTGCTGTTGCTGTTGCTGCTGCTGTTGCTGTTGTTTTTGTTGTTGCTGTTGTTGTTGTTGTAGTTGATGTCTTCATTATAATTTCTATATGCTGAGCTCACATGTCTTGTTGTTGCAGTCTTTGGCATCGATACTTTGTTGCCATTTGTGAAATAATTTCACTGGCCAACTCGCTTGCGCGTGGGCTGGAAAATTGCTTAAACCTTTGCCTCTCCCTCTCTCTCTCTCTTTTTTAGTCTCTTCCTTTCTCTCTTCCTATATTTTTTGTTGTTGCTAAGGGCTGGCAGCTTGCCTGCTTGGCGCTCGTTTGTTTCCCGCTGACATTTAGTTAGAGTCGCTGTAATTGAGACATTTTGGCCAAGTGTTAAAGCTGACAGCTTTTTAAGGGGCGTCAGCTGCCAAATTTTGAGCTATAAGGCTATAAGCAATGTACACAACAAATTGTTCGCAAAGCCCACAAATTTCAAGAATTTTAATGTAAGGTAAAATATAAAATAATATATATATATACATATTATATTTATTTAAATAATATTTAAAATTGTGCAATTGTTCGCATTTAATTCAAAATTACTTGCATTTAATTGAAAAATGTATAAATTATAACTTGTATGTATAATTTAGCACTTTAAGCAAAATATACATTCAAATTTTCAGTTAGCGGCGCTTGGCTGACCTTTGGCAAAGAAAAAAAATATTAAAAAATATACAACACCAGTCACAAAAACACTCGAAAGCACTCGCCATGCAGCACTCAATTGGCTGTCATTTGCACTCATAGTACAAGCAACTAATTTAATTTTCATTTATCATAACAACTAATTAATTTCCCGCTGTGCTTTTCATTTCATTTGAAGCCCGCCCGCAAAGTAAATGGACACAATCAGACATTGTAGACGCTGTGATTTGATGTTGTTGTTGCTATTATTATTGTTGTTGTTGTTATTTTAATTGTTGTTATTGTTATTGTTGCACTCAAGAGTTGGACATTTTAATTATTTAAATGCAGCCGAAGGCTAAAGTTCTACAAGGCGCAGGCAAAACGCAAATCATAGCTCATAAATCCATCAAATTCTAAGAGTGCAGAAATAAAACATAAAGCAAAAACAAAAAAAAAAAGATTATGAATTGTATAAATAAATATAAACTATATTGTTTGTATTGTTGTTGTTGGTGCTGTTGTTGCATTGCCTGCACCAAAGTGCCATGCAAATGTTGTAGAACATTAAAGCTTACAAGAACAATCAAAACATGAATGCCTACAACTAGAACTCTTGTTGCTGCCGTTACTGCTGTTGCTGCTGTTGGTGCTGCTGCTCTTGTTGATATTCTCAAGAGAACAATTGTTTTAGTAGCAATTGTTATAGTGGCTCTAAGTCTGTCCATCTGTCCGTCTGTGGCAGCTGCCGTTTGGCCACGACTGTTGCTGCTGCTGCTGCTGCTGCTGCTGCTGCTGCTGTGCCGGACTAAATGCCGCCGTGACCGTGAATTCCTTTGGAATCAACTCAATTCGTAATCGTTGTTATGCACAATTGCCATAATATATTTATGATTTATTAAACGCATACAAAACCCGGCGACTGTCTATAGGGCACTCGACCCCGACTCACAGACAGCCGCTTGATATTTGCCATAGTTATAGTTGTTGCAGTTGCAATTAAATTGTAAAAATTGTTTAGAAAATGTTGAAGTTCTCTCTTTTTTTTTATTATTTATATGCGCTTGATTGACTGCCATTTATTAAATATGCATTAGGTAAATAAATAAATTACAAAAAAACATTTCATAAACAAAAGACTTGAGCGAGCAACTTGCTTTACTCTCTGCTCTCTGCTCTGCAATTAAAGCCAAAGTGAAGGAAAAAAGCAAGCGACAGTCAGAAAAATAGTATGCAACACATGAATTATGTTGGAGTCTGTGTCTGCGCTTTTGACAGCCAACAGCTTTTAATTAGTTGCACGCAATGGTAACGACAAGTGCGGTTTCACTGTACCACAGTGAAGCCAAAAGCGAAACCAAATAATGGCGAGAAATAGCTAGAGAACCAATGAAAAACAGCTAGAGAAAGCGACTGCAAAATGCAGCTAAGCATATGAATTGCAACATATGTTGTTGCTTCAAGTTTTCATACGGTTTGGCATCACTGTGCCTTTTGCCTCCTAATGAGCAATTACTCTGCCGCTACCACGCGCAAGTCTGTCAGCACGCGATGTCAGCGTGAATGAGGCTGACGCTAGAGACTGCAACTAATTAAAAAAGTGTCATCAAAGTGTGTACACATACAAACAAACACACACACACACACACACACACATACAGTGGGGCCAGTGGACATTTGTGTCGCTTGCGTGTCAAAAGGCGACATAAAAACGCAAACTTTAAGCGAGGCCAAGCAGCAGCAATTGGTCGAGAGCAGCAACAGCAGCAGCACTGGGTGGCATGCTGCAAGTCGTCGGTGTGGTATGCAAAAATCAATGCGCCATGAACATGAAAAGCTCATGCTACAAATTGTCTAACAAGAGCAACAGCCCCAGAGACAACAGAGCACAGCATTTTAAACGGATGCAGATAACGATCGTCGAACACAAATGGTGCAGAAATAAACACGAGTCTCGATGCAAATCAAATGATAAGCATGGCTAAAAGCTAAGTGAGTGTGTGAGTGAGTGAATAAGTGTGTGAGTGTGTGAGTGAGTGCTATTGATAGGGGGAAGCTGCTTAACCCATGTGCTCTTTGCTGTTGGACAGTTGTTTAGCTTGGCCAGCTGCTGTCCATCAAGCTGAGAGCATAAATTGGCACTATGCAAATTAAATTATCAACTGCAATTCGAAACGAGTTTGGCCAGCAAATTACTGTCAGCACAAACAACAACAACAACAACAACGAAATGCTATGAATGCGCCGCTTATTACCAAGCTCAGCCACAGGCCGCAGGAGCCACAGTAGCCGGCAGCAGTCTGATAGCCTGGCCAATTATGTGTAAGACAAGCAGCCAGAGCCAAAGCTGTGGCTGCTCTTGCTGCTTCTGTTGTTGATGTTGCTGCTATTGCTGTTGCTGTTGTTGCTGTTGCTTTTGTTGCTCCTGCTACGTGCGATAGCTCAATGGTCGCATCATTATAATCACGTGTTGATTGCATTTTAAACTTTGCCAGCAAATGAGCAGTTGCTTGGTCAGGCCATAACATTCAAAGCGAGCGAATGAGTGAAAGAAAGAGAGAGAGGGAGAGAGAGAGAGAGAGAGAGAGAGAGAGGGATAGAGAGAGCAACTAACTTGGCTAAGTGCTAGAGCACAATTTCCATGCGAACAAGCGCCGCCAATATAAAAGTAAATTTGTGTTATCTGCAGCCGGCCTTGTTGCTAAATGTTCACAATTACGTAGATGCCAACAACAACAAACAGCAACAACAACAACAACAATAATAACAATTACTATCTAGAACAACTACTAGTACAATAAAGCTTACTAGCTAGTCGCTGTTGACACATTATGCATTGCATTTAATTGAAGGCGCCAGCCAGAAACTAAGGAAGCAATTGCCAGATGGGCGTAGATTTTGGCCACAAATAGAATTAAAGAGCAGTTCTATAAGTTTAACAGTTAGTCAGACATTTAGTCATTTAGTCAGTTCGTCAGTTAATCATTTAGTCATATAGTCATTCCTTCATTTATTCATTCAGTTCAAGCTTTTGCTTGGTCAGTCGGGCAGTTGGTCAGCTTATAAGCAGCTAAAGTTTTGAATGCATTTGCTGTCAACTTTTGCACTTGTCAAGAAAGAGACAGACAGATTGAGGAAGAGAGCGAGAGAGAGAGAAAGATGTCATGCTCTGCCCGCTTAAGGCATATCAAATTCATTTGAGTGTGTCTAACGAAGTCTGCAAATATTAGCGTTGAGTTTGTCAGATTTATGAGCAAATCTGCATGCTGACCGAGTCGAGTCGAGTTGTGTCGACTCACAAGTCGCCATGGAGTGTGTGTGTCCGAGTGGAGGCCATGGCGTTAACCATAAGTGGAACACATTGCAATGTTCATTCGACTGCATGTGTGCGTGTGTGTATGTGTGTGTGTGTGTGTGTGTGTCGCCCCCGCTATGCTTGCGCTTTTCAAGCTGCAAACATTTGTAAAAAGGCGTGAAAATAATTCAGCGTCAAGTGACAGAAATGCCACACACACAGAGAGAGAGAGCAACACACACATAGACAGAGACAGAAAGACAGACACACACACATAGGCACATTTAACGGTGCACAGTGCAATGTGCAATGGTTAGAGAAGGGAAAATAAAAACAAATAAATGAGCAACATTTAGAGCAGATAAAAGATTGGCTAAACTTTTGGCTATACATTTTGTTAAAATTTATAAATATATAATTAAATGGTATGCATTTAAACAGATTTAACACTATTTGTCACGCTGTCATCGCTAATGAGCGATAGAGAGATAGAGAAAGAGAGAGAGAGAGAGAGAGACAACGATGATTCATTTGGCTAGACCACAAAATTGCGGTCAGTGCGTGTGCGCAGCGAAATCGATTTGTGGAATGCAAACTAAGAGGGAGAGACAGACAGAGAGACAAAGAGAGGGATAGAGAGAAGAGGAAGAGGGATAGAGAGAAGAAGAAGAGGGAGAGTGAGAGAGAGGTAGACAGTCATAGACTTCGCTTGCAGCTTCAACTTGTTGCTTAAAGCGTGCACTTATATAAAGCAAAAGACACCCACACACACACACACATACACGCACATGCTGAGACAGGCAGACACACACACACAAACATTCAGACGTTCAGCTTTTTCCCAAGCTGACTGCTGCAACATGTTGCACCGGGCGTTTGTTGTCAACATGCCATGTTGATAGCGCTGTTTAATGATAGCCCCACTGGCAACATGAACAACAAAAACCAAATGAAATGAAGAAAAAAAAAACAGAACATGGCAAATGTCAACTGCTTACCAAATTTGGCCAGCGAATTGTGTCATAATTTGTTGCCAGCGCCACCTAGCGGCCACTCAAGCAACAACAACAACAACAGCAGTAACAAACACATGCTGGAATTATGCCTGTCCAGAGCTTGGGCAAGCGGCTCACTGAGCAAATGGACAGTTACAGCAACAACAACAATAACAACAACAACAACAACAACAACAACAACCACACTATCATCAACAACAACAACAAGATCAGCAACAGCAGCAACATTAGCAGCTTCAACTTGAGCTACAGCGCTTTCCGGCGTGCGCTTTTACATTTTTGTTGTTGGTCTTTTTTGCTGTTGGTCTTTCGATTTGGACAGTACGCCTTGAGCCATGGATCTGGCCAATCGTGCAGCAGGTCGTGACAAATTTAACCTAATGATCCGAAATTATTGCACCTTAATTGCTGCCGCGCTGTCGACTGCGGTACTGCGACGCTGGCAGCGCTAAATGGGAAATTTGCTTGCAAATATTTCGAGAATTTTATTTATACTTTAAATAATTTTTATTTTTTTTTTTCGAACGCTCAAAGCACGGCAATGGGTCTGACAGGCTGACAGACGCTGCCAGACAACACTCTCTTTGGCCAGACATTTTTTCTTTTGGTTGGGGTCGGTATCGGGAATAGAGACTGGACTGGACTGTGCCATGGCAGGCGGCGCTTGGCAGCCGTCTTCTAAAAGCCAGTAAAAGTGATTTGTAGTTTGCCCAAAATGTTGCTGCTGTTGCTGTTGCTGCTGTTGCTATTGCTGTTGCTGTTGCTGCTGTGGCTGTTTCTATGGTTGCTGCTGTCGCTTGTTTGCTGTCTGCTGCCTGCTGTCTTCTGGCTGTTAGCTGTTAGCTGTTTGGCTGCTCTGAGTTATTTTGGCGGCATTTAACGGCCGTTGTCTATTCGGTAGTAACTGTTGACAGTTGAATGCTCGTCGAGAGTTGCGAGTTGCATGTCAGATGCAAGTCGAACCGCAGCAGCAACAGATTGCCACAGTTGCCACAGTTGCAGCCTGTTGTTGCTGTTGCAACAGTCGAACCAACAAACGAAACGAACAATTGGCGGCCTTTTTGGCCGGCGTGTAAAAATTTACACGACCAGCAACAAGCAGCTAACACATTTTATGACCTTTTCCAGTTTTTGTAGTTCCTTTTTTTTCTCTTTTTGATACTGATAGCCAAAAATGAGCAGAACATTTGTTGCTCTCGCTGTTATTGTTGTGTTGCAGTTGTTGCTGTTGCTGTTCCTATTGCCTTTTGCTGCCGCTGTCATGTTATGAAAACGCAGCCACAAAACTAAAAAACCAAATCCGAGAAAAAAAACTCAAAAACAACAACGAATAAAATCTGCGGGCTGTTTGCCATTGCTTTACATGTTGCTGTTGCTGTTGCTGTTGCTGCTGCTGTTGTTGTTGCCGTTGTTGTTGTTGTTGTTGCTCTGGCAAAAGTTCATAATGTTAGCCTGGGTTGGGTCAGCCGGCGAGCCATGTTGACCAGGTGCCTGTGAATACATCGATTGCATCTCGCTCCGTAACTTAAAACTGCCTCAGAAATTCAACAAACTCGAACGTGTAATCCGATCAATTAAAGCTAATTGTAAGCACTTGTTGCTTGGAGAGGGGGAGGAGGGGAGGGGCTCATATTTGGAGGATCATTTAGTTTTATAAATGAACATATGAATTTTATTAATTAAATTATATTTTATATATATGTAATACATGAATATATTAAATATAAACAGCCAATATTAATTGAAAAATAAATTTAAACATAAATTAATAAATAAAAGATAAATAATAAGTAAAAATATACATTTCTTTACTTTAATTTAACTTTAATTTATTTCAATTTTAAAAATCAATTTTATTTTTGTAATTAAAATTCATATACATTTTTTAACTTTTATATTATTATAATACATTTTTCAATAATTATTCAATACATTTTTAAATTATTATACATTTTTAAATAAATGTATTCTAAATATTCTAAATATTTACAACACAATGATTTAATTATTATGATTATTTTACACAGTCTTCAATCAATCACAACCACTGTGCAGCCTTAGTCTAGCAAAGATTGTTCCTTCTTTTGCTTTCTCTTCTTCCCTTTGTTTTCATTACTTTTCGTCGCTTCGCTTCAATTGTAGAGTCCAAGGGCAATCTAATGAATCTTGTAGGCCTTGGTGATTGCGCTTACAGCTCTGCTAAAGGCAGAGCATTAACAGTGCGTTGCTTGGTTTTACTTTTCTCTCGCATTGCAATAGAAGCTCAGTCAGACACACACATACACACATACGTACTCATACACTCACAGAGGCAATGCAATGCTGAGTAGAAAGCGAAAACAAAAGCAAGCAATGAATTTGATGAGAGCTGCCGAATTTTGCAATTTCTCTCATTCCACGCAAGTGCAATAAAATAACAACAACAACAATATTCTAATAGAAGACAACAACAACAACAATAACAATTGCTGCACTCTAAGCTCTAGTCCAAAAATGCGATAATATAATGCAATTACATTGCACATGTTATGACATGTCCAGAATTTAATGCACAATGAGAGCATCAGCATCTATCTCTCTCTTTCTCACTCTCCTTCAATCTTGTATGCTCACACCAATGCACACTAACTAACAGACAGACTAACTAAAACACAGACATCAGTCACACTAACTAATACACAGAGTGACTAACAGGCAGACTAACTAACACACGCATTATTTAGTCGCACATTAATCAGAGTTGCCTCTGTATAAGTATTCATTCAATCTCAAATTTCGCCTTAAATCGATACTTAGCGATCTTGAAATGCAACTGAACTGCAGTTAAATATTTGAACAGTGAGCATAAACCACATAATTGTGCAGATATTGGCCATTATAATAAATGGTGCACTTGCTCCACTTTATGAATGATTTAAGCTACTTGAATCGCTTTTGTGTGAGCATTAGCTTAAGCTACTAAATGTTGAATTGAATACCATAAAGTGTGAGTATGTTCAGATTGTAACTGAAGCGATTTAGTTGATATTGTAAAATCATAAAGACAACTGATATAGAGCCACACAAACTTAAATAAAATACGACAAATATTTAAATAGAGCTCAGTAAGTCGACAAGTTGCATAGTGAATCAATACGAATCGAAATGAATCGAAATGAATCGAATTGAAACGAATCGAAACGAATATCGAGATCGTATAGCGCCACTTGGCAAAATGCAACTGAAAGTGAAATTTATTGATCGTAAATCGTTCCATAATATCGATTAGTTGCAAAGTGGGTGTGGCCCGGGGTGGTGGCCATAAACATAGTCAAAGCTGCAAAACTGCAAATCGCTGAAAATCGCTGCAAATCGCAGCAAATGGCAAACGGAGCAAACAAAGCAAAAATGGCAAAATGGCAAAATGGCAAAACGGCAGCCAAGCCGCAACGCCCGCTCTTGCTGCTGGCGAATCAGCTGCAGGTGCATAAATTAATGTGCGAACAAAAATTCTGAAATTAATGATATGAGGGCAGCACCAACAACTCCAACAACACCAACAACATTAGCAAACACCAACAGCAACAACAACTCTAACAACTCCAACAACACCAACAACTCAACAACAATGCGCACTGCCATGTTGGCGGAAGACCAAAACTTATACCAACTAAAATGCTAACTAACACTGCTGAGTCAATATATTAATGCAACAAAATTTATACATATATATAACATTGCATATATACATATTTATATGTATGCATATATGTATTTATTCACACAAATCGCATTGTTGATACAGTTAATTGATTCAGTTTTGTATTCGCTGTGTGGGAAAGTTCATTTACAACGCCCACAACAGCAGCTAAACTAAATCAAACTCAAAGCTCGCACTCAAACTCATACTCATACTCAGACTTAGGTTCAGACTCAGACTCAGAATCAGACTCACATAAACAATGCAATTCTTTTGTTATACTCTTGGGTCAGTAGAGTCATAACAGACTTGGATTAGCATCGAATGGTTTAAATTTGCAATAAACTATTAATACATTTTTGCACTAACTACTTGGCTAAGTATTCATATTAGTTAGTCTATAAAATTAATATTTATAAATTACTTAAGTTTTGTTCTAATACATGAGATATTATTTAAATTAAATTTAAATTGCCAATGTATGTATAAATTTAATTAAAATAGAGTTGTTCAAGTTTTTATATTGTTTTGTCAATAAATTATATTAATTTTTAATATTTTATATTATTGATGTTTAACATTATATATCATTTATATTCAGTGTAGATATATTCTATAGATTTGACTATAAAATAATTATTCCTTAAGATCAAGGTGCATTTTTGAATCAATTTAATTTAATTTTTATTCCATTTCATTAATTTATTTATGATTTTTCTTTGCATTTAAATGCTTGCTAAATTTTATAATATTTTTATTAATTGCTCTCATTCCTTTTCCTTTACAGGAACTGTTATACTTTACGCTTGGTAAGGGTATACGCTGTGTCTAGTGCTCGTTAAATATGGTGTCGTATTGTTTACGGAACACAGCAGCTAACGAGGCAGCAAACAACAACAACAACAACAACAATAACAGCTGCAGCAATAGCAACAATTGACTATTTATATAACAATTAATAGGCAGTTGCATACAAAGTCAGTACTTATATATACACATTCATATTAATAGACATTAGAGTGTTTAAGCTTGTATTAGTGTTAATCAAATACATAAACGCTTACGATATGTGTGGCATTTATGTTGGCCATGTTGCCCATGTTGCCAATGTTGCCCATGTTGCCCATGTTGGCCACGTTTCTTATGCCTTTTTGTTGCTCTGTGGCTAAACAATCAGTCATACGATTAGTTGATTTAATTTAGATTCTTACTGAGGGCCCATTGACAGTTTATCGGCAAAGCTAGGAAATGTTTTTTTTTTTTCTCTTCTTGTATCTCTCTTCTCTCTCCTGTCTTTGCTCTGATCATTTTGCTGTCGTCGTTGTCGTTGCTTTTGGTTACTTTTCGTTGTCTTTTCTGCTTCGTTTCATTCGTTTTTCGCGTTTTTTTGGGGGCTGCCTTGTCGATGCTGCAAAGCGATAAAGTTGTCAAAGCAATTTTTGGCTGGCTTTAAAAATTTTGTATGTACGCCTGCCTGGGCCAAAACGTCTACAGTCAGTTTGCTGTCTCTCTCTCAGTCTCTCTTCTCTCCCTCTCTCTCTCTCTCCCTCTCTCTCTTTGTCGTTGTCTTTGGCTGCTGTCTTTTGGCTGCTGTCTGTTTTGCTGTTGAATGTCTAATGTCGTGACTCGATTAATGAAATGTTGTTGTGCTGCAACAACAGCAACAATGCTACAGCCATACCGCACATGCAACATTGTCTAGGAAAATGCAACAAGAATTATAAATACTTATAATCCAAAGCATTGGCAGTCGCTTAATGGGCCAAAACTATTGTCACTGTAGCCAGGCGTTTTTAATATGCAATAGTCTAATGTTTACAGCTTATTATGCTAGTTAAACATAATAACTAGACAAAAATTTTAAATAGATATAAAGAAAGTCTGAAAGGAGTAATTGAGCAAGAGTGAGACACAATTTTCCTATATGGAAACAACTCTCTAAAAATTTTCTAAGACATTTTTTTCAGCCATATTTCGAGGCGTTTTTCTTGGCATCTTGCCTGACATCTTCCCTGACATCTTCCCTGGCATCTCTTGTGGCAAAGGTCAGCGCGAGAGGCAGTGCAACACTTGGCTTGTCTCTTCCAGTTGACAAACTGATCATCAATATCAAATTAACGCACTTGATTGCCTTAATAATATAGCTATAACAGCAAAAGCCAACAGCCATAACAACGGCAACAGCAACAGCAACAACAACAATAACAACGACTACAACAACAACAACAAAAGTTACAACAACAATCATTATTTAGACAATTCGCTGGCAGCTCTATCAACATCTTCATAATAAAACAATCAACGCACAATCGACGCCAAGATCAAGTGACTTTCCATAGACAAAAGCAACAGCTAAAGGCACCAACACAGTCTCAAGTTGACTCTGCCAATCTCAGGCTACAGCTCCGGCTCGAGCTCAAGCTCAAGCTCAGGCAGAGACTCAGGCAGAGGCCCAGGCTCAAGCTCATTCTTCGGTTTATCTCAGGCTTTTGGCGCTATGGTCTCATCCTCACTTGGCGCTGCTTGGCATTTCCTGGCATTATGCGCGCTAAATTGAGAGGTCAAATGCGTCTGTATGTGTGTCTAAGAGTGTGTATGTGTGTGTGTGAGTTTCCTGTCTGCATGTCTGTGCATGTCGCTGCCTGTGTCTCAGCCTTAGTCCCGATCGGCGTCTCCGTCTCCGTCTCCTTCTCCATCTCCGTCTCCGTTTGTGCGCTTTTGGGCCTGTGCCAAAGTAATTGATGTGCACGCTTGACCTGTGGGAGTGAACATATTGCCAGATAATCTGCAACGCAGACAATTGCCTCAATGAATTTTTTATAAGTCGCCGCAGTGCACAAAATAAATATATGTGCAAGAGAACTGTGAGCTCTCCTAAAGAAACAACAACAAATCCAATTCTTTGCTGCATATTGTTTTTTTCTCGGTTGATTTTAGTTTTCATCAATGTGCCCCAAAAGTTGTAAAATGTTGCCCATTTTTTTGTTTTTTTTTTTCAGCGTCAGCGATCAAATATTTATTGCAGCATTTATTAAACGCTTTTCACCGCAGCTCATAAAATGCGTTAAAAAATCAACGAAAATTTCCAATAAGATAAAACGATCAAAACAAATCTCAAAACAAATTTGCTGTTGCTGCGCTTTTTTGTATTTTTTTGTTTAATTTTTTATTTGTTGAGACAATCGCTTATAAAAGAAATTCCACTGAGTGTAAATTAGCAGCGCTTAAACACACACACATACACACACATGCATAAAGCTTGATCGAGGCATAGAAAAACAAAAGTCAAAAGCAAAAGCAAAAGCAAAACAAAATAATATAAATAGTTAGAGTTAGAGCTAAACGTGGGCGTTTATAGATTTATGTTGTAAAACTTGAAAGAGTATTATACTGCAATAATATGCGGCTGATTGAAAGTTAGGCGAGCACTCATTTCATTATCATTCACAGTTCTTGCTTGTCAGTATATGGACGTTTGTTTATAAATTGAATTTTACAATAGGAAATTTACAAAAAAATTTTATAAAAATTTTCCATGTGAAGAAATGTATACATTTAATTTAAATAAATTTTAAAAATACATCATAGCTCATTCATAATTTAAATTTTAGCTAGATTTTTCAGCGTGAATGATCTAACGATCATCTCATAAATGTTTCATATAAGAAATGCAAATAAAATTGATACGCATCATTTGAAAACTCATCAAAAGCAGCAGCAATACTGGCTAGCATTTAGTCTGTCAGTCTGTCGGTCTGTCATTCTGTCAGTCATTCTGTTAGTCATGCTGTCAGTCAGTTCAGCATTTAGTCAGTCATTAAATGTAAAACGTTGCCTTAGGCAGGTGCAGAGTTTTGTTTGTTTTTCATTTTTAAACATATGTAAAAGCATAAATACATACATATTTATATAAATATATATATATGCCTATACTAAATTTGATTTTTCATTTCTAATTAATTAGTCGCGCTTAATGAGTTTCTATTAATAAAAACGTTTATTTATGGTGCTAAATAAAACTGGAAAACTTTCTCTCTTTGCACAAATGATTGCATAATTTTATAATAATAAACTATACCATATATATATTTATATATGTATATATAGGCCTAAAACATAGATCGATATAGTTTTTTATCTAGTAAAGTTTTATGAATTATGCACGGCAAGTACAGTTGACACCATAAACACTTAATTAACGGCATTTTCTTGCTGCTTTATGGCTTGGGCATTCACTTTGCTCCATGCCATTTATGGCTATCTCTGGGCGCTGTTACTGACCATACATTACAAAAGCTGCACACCAGCCACTCCCCCTCCCGCCTCCCGGCACCCCTTCACCATCACATGTAACGCCAGTTTTGATAATGATGCAGGCGCTGGCCATTTAGAAATGTTGCATGTGGCGTCACAATAGAGCGGGGGCAGTTGCTCCTGCTCTTGGTCTGTCTGCAACTGTTGCCATTTCCCATAATAACTGTACTCATTGCGGCAGCAACAACTGCAATTGTCTTGCCAATTTGCCGCAAAACAACAACCTGTCGCATGGCTCTAACTCTGGCTCTGGCTTTGGCTCTGGCTCTGTCTTGGCCAAAATGGTGCGGCGATTGGGCCAAGATAGCGTAAAAAAAACTAGGAAAAACCTTCAGAATGCGACAGTTCATTGTCTGGGCGCAATAAATTGGACTTAGATTTTGCTCAGGCTCAATTTAATTAGCGATGGCTTATCACTGATTATGTCAGCTGCAAACTAAATGCAAGAGTAAAAAGATGATAGAGAGAGAGAGAAACCCATAGAAAGAGAGAAGGTATAGAATGTAATCATCTTTGCTGCCCACGCAGTTTGATTAGCAACGCATTGGCGTGTGTTGATTTTTTAGTTTGTAATTTTCTAATTGGATTTTATAATTTTCACACCACCAGCGATGATGGCTAACAAAAAAAAAAAAAATGGCTCGCTTGAGCCGAGTTGGCCATTACGAGCGCGGCTCCAAGCTGGCTGTCAACCATTTCGAGACGCTTCAACGCCGCATGTGGGCAGCGTCTAGTTGTTGCTGATGTTGTTGTTGTTGTTGCTGCTGCTGTTGTTGTTGTTGTTGTCGTTGTTATTAAAGTTGTCGCTGCTACCGTTGCCAGCGACTGGGGCAACTCTTTGTCCAGCCATAATGGCGTGTGACTAATTAATAAATTAATTTTCGGCGTTTGTCTCATTTGTAATTTCAATTTGTCTAATAGGATTTCATGTTTTGACCATTTTCGTCTTGACAAAACTCGTCAGACCAAACGCTCTAAGTAGCAGTAGCGGTAGCAGTTACAGCCAAAGTTTCTGCCTCTATCTCTATCCCTCTCTCTCTTTGTCTCGCTCTCTCTCTCTCTCTCTCCCTCTTAAAGTCTATGGTTGCTTTTGAGTGATGAAGTTATTTTCCCATTCCGTCTAATTAAGCGTGAAGTTGCGGCTTAAAAGGTGCCATTCAAACTACTGCCACTAAATCTCAATGTGGGCGTTGTGAATAAAGTGAGTAGTATGAGTATTGTGAGTGTGTGTGAGTGTTTAAGTTTTAAGTCGCTCAATAAACTTTGAAATGTGTGAATGTTTTGTTGATTCGTTTTACTGTCGCTGCAGTAATTACTAAAGCTTCTCTCAAATGATATTAATACCTCGAAGAACAAGTACTTAATTTAATATATGCCAAGTGCAGCTTAACTATTTCAAGGTTTTTTTTAGTATGCATATAATTTGCCTTTGATTTATCATCTCATTTGACTTTATGCTCCCGAATGTTTGGCCATAATTCACACTAGAAATTTCAATATCAATTGACGGCAATTTATGGCACAGCAGGCAAACATAATAAGGACAGCAAACATTGACTTTCAAAACCAGTAGACAATGACAACAATCAATATGTCACTTGCGTTTCGTCTGTCAGTCTGTCAGTGTGTCAGTCAAGCTATATAACTATATCTATAACTATATATATATATAGATATATAGAGTGCAATGCTGACAGTCTGTAGGCCATATCATATCAGCGAATTAAACGTTTGCACACGCGACTTGAGATAAAAAACACTACACAACATGAAAATGGAAATGGGAATTGTGGAAAATATGGTAAAATATGCTATAAGCATGGAAATACTGGAAAACCGAAAAAAAAACAATTTGAACAAAAAAAGCAGTTTATAAACATAAAAAGTAATTACAGGCGCACGTATGTAGGCAAACGCCAGCAGCAACAGCAACAGCAAGAATCAGGCCAACGACAACAGCAGCAACAGTTCCAACAATAAACAACAAAAATAACAACAACTGCAACTGCAACAATAACAATTGCTGTGACAAATCTGCAATTTTTATTATTACCTACACTGAGTGTTGTTGTTCTCATTGTTGCTGTTGTTATAGTTGCTGTTGCTGTTGCTGCTGTTGCTGTTGCTGTTAGAGTGTTGCTGCTGCTGCTGCTTGTCACAAGTCGCAAAATGATCGAAGAGCTGCATATGAAAATGCGATGCAATTGAGATTGATGGCTGGCCTGTACTCGCTCAGGGCTGGCTGCTTGTGGGTGCTGCAACAGCGGCGTTGGGGCAAGACACAGCAACAGTTGTTGCTTTTATTCTTAATGTTGTTGTTGTTGTTGTTGTCATTTGCGCAGGGCCATTTTGCATTTGTCTCTCGACTTTTACACGAAAATTACAAAACTACTGGCAAAACAGATTTTTTTGCTGCGTAGGCTGCTGCTGCTGCTGGAGACGCAAAACTGAGGCAGGGCTTGGGGCTGGGGCACATGCCACAGCCAGAGCAAAAATTGTGTCGCCAATTGTGAGCGAGGGAGACAGCGACAGTGTGTAGGAGATAGAGAGGGAGAGGGTGCCTGTGAGATAGAGTGTCAGTCAGGCTGGCATGACGCATGTGCCAAGCGCAAGCGGAATTCATGATCAATGACTGTGCACACACGCCACAAGCCACAAGCCACAAGCTGCAGTACTGCAATAATAGTGCAACCAGACACATGCAACAATAACAGCAACAACAGCAACAACAATGAGAACAACAACAACAATCGGAGCAAGAGGCAGACACAAATTAATGAACACTTTGGTTGACATTTTAAGGACAAGTTCGGCTCTAGCGGCATTTGCTGCTGCCTTTTGTTTTTTTTTTGTTTTGTTTTTTTTTTGCTTTTCGTTATTTTTGTTGTATATTTTCTTCACTCTTGTGGCATGCCGCAAAAGGTGGCATATACACGAGTCGACACATAGAAAAAGATTCATGGATTCATGCCATATGCAATAGGACACTGAGTGATTGTTTCTGAATGTTTACAACTTGTTGATTTACTTGCTTTAAAAATGCATCAATAAAATGCACTACGATTTCTTGCATTTCAATAAATTTATTGAAATTTATTATAGAATATAGAAATATGTAATAAAATAAAAGAATATTGCTTCATTTAATTTAAAAATATAACAATTTTTATAGAAATTTATTAATTATTTATACATTTATATAAGGAGAAAGGTAGAAAAGTTTAAGCCTTAGTTCTATTTGAACTGAATTTATGAAGAGTTTTAATTATATAAGTGCCTAGTTAATTTTCAATTTTATTTACAATAGATTATTTTTATATTCCTATAAAAGAAACTCACATAGAAGGGGCAGATTTTTAGATTCCATTGAACTAGACTCCAATTCGAAAATCAAACGTTTTATCTGGAGTTGCTTAGCGTTCGACACACACAGCAAATCCTTGAACTAGCTTGCCACAATTCGAGTTGGCAAAAAGTTTCGCCTGTGGCAAGCTCTAGCATCTGCCACCCACACACAAGTTGCAACTGGCAACTGGCACAAGGACAGTGGCTGTTGCTGTTGCAGTTGTTGTTGCTGTTGAAGTTGCCACTGCTGCTAATTAACTGGCCCAACAACTGGCCTAACTTTGTTTGTGACTCTACAACATGGCAACGGAGCCACAAGTCGCAAGTTGCAAGTTGCAAGTCGCAAGTCGCGACAGGGCTCAAAAGTCAGACAAAATAAATGTGCGGGGGCTGCTGCAGTCAAGGGTGCTGTGCTACAGAGCATGTATGTAATTCAATCAATTGAGCTAGCTGCAACACAGGCAACAATAGCAACAACAGCAACAGTAACAACAACAACAACAACAACAATGTACGCTGCAAGCAACAGTCATTGACAATTGGGGGCAACATAAAGTGGCAGAAGGTAAAGGCAAAGACAGCCAGAGCAGCTTGACAGCCTCGGACCGCTACAAGGGTCAGCTAATCAATGGGTCTGCTGCTGTTGCTGTTGCCGTTGCTGTTGCTGTTGCTGCTGTTGTAGTTGTGGCTGTTGCTGTTGTTGAAATTGTTGCACATTTTCGACAGTATCTCTGTGTGTGCAAGTGCAACTGCTGCAGTCACAGCAAATGTGAGTGGGAGTTGCTTGTGGCTGTTGTTGCTGATGTTATTGCTGTTCTGGTTGCTGCTGCTGCTGCTGCTGCTGCTGTTATTGCGTGCCACGACAACAACATGTCAGTGGCAAGTGTCAAGTGCAACCACACGCTGACAATGGCAACATTGCAATGAAACTAATGAGCTTGTTTACAGCAAAGCCTGCAGCGGATGTTGGCCAAAGAAAAACTAAGCTGAGTCATAAGCGTGTAAAGGTTGAGAGAGGTAAATGATAAGAAAGTTGTGGATATAAATATTATATATGTAATTAAATATAGTATGTATATAATTATAATTAATATTTATTAATTTCAATTAATTTCAATATTTAAAGAATTATTAAAAATTTTATTTTTTAAATTTAAAATAAAATAAATGAAGGCAATGAATTTTTTGTATGACAAATCCAAATCCATTTATTCTAGGAATTTGGCTTGTGTTTAAATTGTCTTGTATATATCTACTATATAATAATTTTTACTATATAATTGTCTAATTTAATATGTAGTTAAATCTCTCTATTAGCGTCTAAAATTATTAAGTAATTGCAGCTTTTATTTCCTCATTTCAATAAGTGAAAAGTGCAAAAAGCTTTCTTAAATTCTTGCCACATTTTATGTGACGCTGCGCTCACGACTCCAATTGCCAATTGCCAGCTGCCAATTGGCACAATTCCGCTTGGCATTTACCACATTTTGACCAGGTTTTTCATTTGGCCGAGCACAATTTGTGCAGCCATAAATCAAATGCTGCAAATGAAAGTAAAATGTGCAAATAATTACAAATTAAAGCAAAAGGCGAAGAAGCAGCAGCAGCAACAGCAAAAGTAGCAACAACAACAGCAACAGGCAGCAAAAGCAACAGCATCAAGAGCAACATTAACAACAACAACAGATGCAGCAGCATTGGCGACATTTTAATGAAAAGTCCAAATGGAAAATAATCAAAAAAATATCCAACAATAGGGACTGGCTCGACAGTAGGGACCCTGTGTTAAGTATTTTCGGAACCGAATAGTATTTTGGGAGCATATTATTATTTCCGGAGTAGTATGGTTTTTGCGGTGCAGTATAGTATATGCAGTATAATATTTTCGGTTTTGTATAGTATTATCGATAACCGATTTCTTTAATTAATATCGATAATCGATATCGTTGATCAACAATCAATACTGATTATCGGGCTCACAAATATCTCAGAATCTGCCTGCGAGTAAAAACAGTGTTTGTGCCAAATATGAAGACTGTAGCTCTTATAGTTTCCGAAATCTAGGTGTTCATACAGACGGACGGACAGACCGACGGACAGATAGAAGGACGGACAGACGGACATGGCTCAATTGACTCGGCTTCTCTTCCTGAACAAGAATATGTATACTTCTGCCTTCTCCCTGTTACACACAAATCGACTTTGCACAAAGTTAATAGACCCCTTAGTGTTTTTTAAATACGGGGTCTAAAGAAACATAGAAATTAT
>JBANCZ010001074.1:0-25002 GCA_037040025.1 Sphaerogastrella javana | reverse complement strand
ACGTCTCCCCCATTGTTTGATAAACAGATCTCCTAGACTAAGAATGCTTTAATTTTGCCTTTATAATTTTTGTTGTTGCTACTATCTACTTCTATCTTACTACTTATTATTATCTTATCTTATTATTATCTAGTATTCTAAGCTATTGCGCCCCTATGGTATTTATCGCCCAAAAGTATTTATCGCCATTCTTCTTAATACGGTTAGGGTTGTCAGCGTTCGATTATGTAGTCGTGGTGCTTTTTCAAACACTGTCGTAGGCTTTGGCATCGATAGGTTTCGTTGGGACAGTCACAAACACAGAGTAGGCGCTGGATGAGGCCAACAACAATTGACAAGTCAAGGCACAGTAAATCAGGCAAGTCATTCTTTCACAAATTTTCGCAGTGCGCAGAGCTCTTGAAAGTATAAAATAAAAAAAAGTAAAAATTAAATTCCTCTCTTTGAGTCGTTGTGTTGAGTTGTGTCGAGCATCCTTGGTTTTTCGCAATTCCATCCCCTCGCAACCAGCGCGTGTAACCGAGTAACTGTAACTGTTCACAAACCATAAGAACACAACCGTTTAATAACAAAACGAGCTACACGTACAACGTTATAACATTTATCGGACGTAAAACGATTAACGATAAACAATAGACGAAACACCTACAAACGGAAAACCCAAAACCGAAAACTGAACCAACAATAGACGCTGCAATGGTTCCAGTTACTAAGCCGAACTCCAAGGAGGTGCAGTGTCAACTCGCCCCCTGCGAGGAGACTAAGCAGGAAAAGGATGTCATACTCACTCCCAAGAGTGGCCGCGTTGGCATCTTCAATGCCGAGGACTTCCTCTCGCGTGCCCAAATGAATGACAAGATCAACAACATCTTGCGTTCCCCAACCAAGGCTCCCAATGGCGTGCGCCAGCGCTCCGTCTACACCAACAACAATCCATCGCCGGTAAGCTGGCGTTTCTATTTATATATATATATGTGTGTGAGTGTATGTGTATGTGTGCGAGTGTACGTGTACGTGTAAGGAATGACTGACCAAATGACTGACGGTGAAAGAAGGAGAAATGGAAAACAAGACAGGAACGACAGGAAAAGTATGAGAATAATTAATCAAAGGGAAATAATTAAATGAAGCGAAATTGAAGTAGAACGAAATGATGACATGATCGAATATGAACCCTATAGAAAAACATAAACCTTTGATTATTTTTATTTTAGTATTAATTTGATTTCCTTTCACACACTTGCAGCAGTCTTCGTTGCGCATGTCTGGCACGGTCGCTTCGCTTTCATCCCGACTGAGCAACATGTCGCTGAACAGCGGCAGTGCCAGTGTGGGCACCAACACTGCAGTAATGGCCAAGGAGTGCTCCAGCCAAACTAACGCCAGTGGCGCAGCCTTTCATCGTACAATCAACATGAGTATGCATCAATCACAGCCGTTGCTCACTGCACTCGCCTCCGATTTGGAGCCCATGGTTCATGGCCCCAAATCATTGACTGCTCGCTATGCCTCGCCCTATGGTTATGATAATAACGCCTACTGTCCGGTAAATACCAATTCTAACTAATTGCATCAAGTGTAGTGGCTATAAATATTTATATCAATTTTATGGTTTATCCGCAGCCACCACCGCAACCACCGATGCATCACACTCAGCAATTTCCATCACCGATGCCACCACCGCCTCATGCTTTGGGTCGTGTCAGTTCGCGCACCTTCGAATTTGAAACTAGCCCACCACCCCCACCACCATGTCCAGGCTCAGGACCAATTGCCATGTCGAACGGCACTATCCAGCTACGCCTACGCGAAGGTGTACGGTTAGTACCGTACATTCATCATATAACATCCATTCCTTATGATTTATACTGTTATCCATAATTCCCATGCTCTGCAGCATTGACATGACCCTCGATAAGGCGGTGCGCGTTTTGAATCAGCGCAGCATGGTAGCCGTCTCCCTATCGCGCAACGGTACCAATTCTGCTCTGATCCATCCAAACGGTCGCATTCTACAGAGCGGATCGAAGGTAGAAATCGTTACCTATGACGGAATGAAGACCAATAACTATGTGTAAGTTGAAGATGTGCATGTAGAATCTTCCTGATTCGTTCAATCCTTTTGCAGTCGTTATGCCAAAATGTGGTACAAAGGCGTAAGCTTCACTAGTGAAGCTTGCGCTTTGATTTATTTGGTCGATACCGCTGGAACACGCACCACCACCGACTCTTTCACTGACTTGACTAAGGACTACACTCTAGCAGTGTTTTACGAGTGAGTGTCGGAACGAATTTATTCAAACAGACTCATTCGTGTATCTATTAAATATCCCTTTTTTTTTTGTACAGTGATTCGCGCCATGGACCTTCGTTTGTGCCGGACGCTCAGGAGGTGATCGCCAAGTCGTCTTACAGCTGTGCCGACGATGGCACCGAGATGTACGACATCAACGGTTTTCGCATTATTCAGGCAGCCGATGGCCTGGTTAAGGTGACCCGTCAGCACAACAAGGGTCTCATTCGTACCAGTCCCGGCAATGGGTCCGTTACATTGACCACCATGGGCATCCATTGCACCGCCTCATTGGGCAAGACCTCGCATTTGTTCTTGCGGTAAGCAAAACTAAATATTACATATCGGATTTTCGACTAATTTATTTTCATTCTAGCCGCAATGAGAAACGTATGCACTTCGATGGATCCAATTTCATAGTACGAAATGCCGGACATTCGGCTGGATTCAATGAGAATAATCTGTTGATTGTCTACTAAACTTGACTTCACAAACTCAACACTTGGACAAACAACACGCAAACACAAACACACACAAACCTAGTGCAGTTTTTAGGGACCTTGACGCAACGGTAGCGTGGAGAGGGATATTAACCAAAAAATTTGATAAACCACAAAACCAAAAAAAAAAAAAAAAAAATTAAGATAAAAGAACACGAAACTAGAAATAAGGCTCGCCAAAAGGCATGAGAATCGGTAAAGGCATTCTAGGTTTATATATAGGAGGGAGATTATTATATGTAGAACTTAATCCCAATTACTGATCACTGATTGATCGTTTGATTGATTGGATATATCCCTATGGGTGATCTTTAGATTCTCGACGTAAGCGCAACGCAACTAAAAAAGGAATTCGTTTTTATTAGTTATCTTTTTCTAATCGAACTTTTTGATATCGGTGAAAAAATAATTCTCGTATGCAAGCAACATTTTTTTTTTTTTTTGGGGCATTTTTGGACCACTGCCCTGCCTACTACTTGAAAACGCTGGCCAATTTGGCTGATTTCACAATACCAGCGTTTTAATTTTTAAGGCTTATTTTGGCTATTTTCAATTTCAATTTCAATCCCAAATTTCTCTTAATTAATTTTATGCACTAAAGTAAATGACAACCCAAAAAGAAAGAAAAAAAAAAAATTTAAATCTGTACAGCCTTAAGAAGTTTTTCACACGCTAATCAAATTATAAACATACAACAATATTAACTATGGTTATTATTCAGGTCAGATCTGTGTGTGTAACAATTAGTAGGCAGTGGTTTTAAAAGGTGGCTGTTTCTGCTCCTGCTTCATTATCTTTCCTCGAGGTGCTGTTAGATCTATATAGCGACAGGGAGGGAGGGTGATGATCGTGATGATTATCATTCAAATGATGATATTATTTGTAGTTACCAATTAACAGTTTACAGTTTACAGTTAACATTAGTTTGTAGTTCACATACATATGTACATATATATATTTATAAATACTATATATATGTATATATAAATGTTTTTTTTTTTTTTGCAAATCTGCCGACCTGTTTATCCACACGAATTGAATTGAAAATTCAAAGTGTTCATTTTACATATTTGAATATATACAAAACATCATGAACACATTACGATTAATGCTTTATGATTTACGATTTACGATTTACGATTAACGGTTTAAACAATTTAAGGAAAAAAATGAGAAGTAAAAAGAATAACAGATATTACATACGAAATATCGAAAACAAAGTCCATACATATACAATTTAAATAATATATATCGAAGTGTTATTGTAATTATAATTTGCATACGCCTAACTATAGGTTTATATACCATACAATCCATAAAGGACATACACATTACTAAATAAAAACTACATTATATATGTCCAAGTAATCAGTCAGAACAGAACACCTTACACCAATCTCCAATACCCAAAATTCACAAACAAATGTATAACGAAATTTATGTATGTATCTAAATCAATGAAAAAAAAAAAAATTATTTGAATTGAAAAATTAATGTAAAATACATACAAAAAAAAAAAATAATAATAATAATAATTTAATTTAATAATTTCTCTCACTTAATCTATAAACATTTTCAAGAAAAATTACATTTGTCCACGTAGGACACCAAAATTAAGAACATGTATTACGAAATGTATATTTCTAATGTAAATGTTTAAATGAAAATAAATGTACGTAAATCAAAAGTTTAACTTCTTATTTGAACATTTCGCTACCGAAGCGAATGTTGTACAGGGTATTTATAGTGCGACTACTTTGGAGTTCGAGGGAGCGAAGAAGCATATAACAAAATAAAAATTCGAATAAAAGCTGCTCCTCTCACAAGTCTGAAGTGAATTGAGAGTTAAACAGTTATCCCCGACGTATGGATTCCCTTCTCTTTCTAGCATGTGTGCTTCGATATATGAGTGCATGTATGAATGTGTATTTGAATGAATTTATGGGTGTGTGTGAATATAGGCACTAAATCAAAAGCTGGGCGCAATGTAATGCAATGCACGCTCACACTATTCTCTCTCATTGCGATTGTAACAAAATTAAGCCCATTGAAGCTACACTGAAATATATAAACGTGCATTATTAAAAATAATAAAGGTTAAAAAATAAATGTTTTGTCATTCAAATAAAAAAAATATAAAAGGTTTATCAATTAATCAATTAATCATCTACAGTGTATTTAAAGGTTAAATAATAATAATTGTTATATGAATTGTCTACAGAAAATTAAAGGATAATGAATAACAAATCTGATTTTAATCAGCGAATTTATTCTTCTAAAAAAAATATTTAAATTGATTATTCAAGTAAAAAGTGTTACAATCGATAATAGAAAATTGTCATCTAGTTTTCTTGGTTAGTATTGGCGTTTGGCAATCTGAACTGTCAGGCGTTGTACAACACTAATCCGACAGCTTGTCAAGTAGGCACGTGGGAATTTTAGGGAAAATCTGACTGTCATTCAATCACAAATTTTCTCAGTGCGTGGAGCTCATGAAAGTTGCAGAATTCAAAGTAAAAATTAAACTCCTTTCCTTGAGTCGTGTTAAGTTGTAACTTGCATCGTTGTTTATCCTCCTTCCCAACCATACGCGTGCAAGTGTCTAACTGTAACTGTAACTGTGTATTAAACAAACTGTAACTGTAACTATTTATTGCGAGCGAACCAAAAGAGAAAACACAATACGATAATAGAACCAAAGCGAATGAAAATGTCTGACAAATCGGTGCAGAAGGCAAACACGAAGACCGTGCACTGTCAGTGCGAGAATTTCATTGAGACCAGTGAGTTGTCGAAGAGCGGACGCGTGGGCGTCTTCAACGCCGAGAGTTTTCTCTCCAGCGTGCAGACCAATGAGAAGATCAGCAGCATCTTGCGCTCCACAATCTCAACCACAACTGCACCACCACCACCAATAACAACAAAGCCCGTAGTCGGGGTGCGCCAGCGCTCCGTCTACACCAACAGCAGTCCATCGCCGGTAAGTCGGTTCGGATGGCGTTTGATTGATTTTTCATTTAGATCGTGTTTGTTTTTCTACTATGGTTTTCAGACCAGATCCGTGAGCAGTTCGTTGTCGCGTATTAAATCGTCCATAAGTGCCATCCTGGGCAAGAAGAATACAACTCCACGCCATTTTGATGAAACGCCTCTTGGCGTCGACGCGAACGTACACAATTCCCAACCGGTGTTAACCATGAACGCCATCGACGTAGCACCCCTGGTTGATAGGTCGAAATCAATGACTGATCAGTTTGGCTATGGCATTGTTTCGGTATACTTAGTACAAGTTTGTTTACGATTATATCTGATTAAAATTTTTTAATTGATTTTAGCCACACTTGGACACTGTCTTGCATCAAGCACAACAGTTTCCACCACCGATGCCGCCACCGTCTCATATGATGGAGTTCGAAAATAATGCACCACCACCACTGCCACCCTGTCCTGGCTCAGGGCCCATTGTCATGTCCAATGGCACTATACAACTGCGGCTACGTCTAGGCGTCCGGTAAGTACACCATAAAGGAGATAAATTTTATTATACTAATTTATTCTATATCCGTAGCATTGACATGACCGTTGATAAGGCAGTGCGTGTGTTGAATCAGCGCACCATGGTGGCTGCAGCCTTGTCGCCCCACAGTGTCAACTCGGCTCTAATCCATCCGAATGGACGAATTTTACAGAGCGGATCCAAGGTCGACATTGTTGCCTATGATGGCATGCTGACCAATAACTTTGTGTACGTATATATACCATATATTTACATATTCAATTAAAATTTTACGATTCTTCGCAGACGCTACGCAAAAATGTGGTACAAGGGTGTTAGCTTCACTAGCGATTCGTATGCTTTGGTTTATCTGGTTGACACGGCTGGCACACGCACCACAACCGATAACTTTTCTGGTCTGACTAATGACAACACTCTGGTGGTGTTTTATAGGTAAGTAACACCTTATTAATGAAGATCAATGCTACATATTGTAAATGTAAACTCTATGTGATGCTTGCAGTGATTCACGTCATGGTCCTTCATATATATCGGAGGCACAGCAGATAATAGCTCAGTCCTCGTATAGCTGCACTGATGACGGCACTGAAATCTTTGATATTAACGGCTTTCGTATTATTCAAGCAGCCGATGGTCTTGTAAAGGTCACTCGTCAATCCAATAAGAGTCTCATACGCACTAGTCCGGCCAATGGGTCCGTCACACTGACAACAATGGGCATCCATTGCACTGCCTCCCTGGGCAAGACATCGCATTTATTCTTGCGGTTAGTATTGGGACTATATTATAAGAGTTATCTTCCGACTAATTTAATTTGAAATAATTATGTATTTATTTATTTAGTCGCAATGAGAAGCGCATGCACTTCGATGGATCCAATTTCATTGTGCGAAATGCCGGACATTCAGCTGGTTTCAATGAGAACAATTTGCTGATTGTCTACTAATTGGAATTTTACCTTAACAATACACTCGCACAACCGCATATACACACACGCACACACACAGAAACAGGGGAATCATAACAAATTAGAGAACTGACCTCTGTCAGTGGGTCTCTACCCAGCGTAGATCTAGGGACTGATAAGCAGCGGTGTCGGGGTACATTAGTTTTAAATTTAGGATAAACTGCAAGAAAAAAAAAGCGAAAGCTACTAAATACGCTTAAAATGCTCGAGAATCGATAAAAGACATTCCGAGATTATATAGAACATATACAGAAATTAGATCAAATTCCAACTCTAGCTCTCTGGAATGTCTTTTTGTAATCGATATGAGCGCAACGCAACCAAAAAAAAAAAAATGCTACAAAAAAATATATTTTTTAATCAGATGTAATGTTACTACATAAAACGCATACTAGTTTAGTATATGAGGATAGTAACGTTGTTTTTAAGGTTTGTTTTAGTTCTCTCTCTTCTCGGCTGTAAACAAAATTTTAGCTAAAATAGGAAATCTCTAGAAAAAAAAAAACATTAGTTTGATCAGTCGAAATGTGTAGGGTAAAAGTTCAGAGCGTAATAAAATCGTTTTTAAAGAAAGATAATATTTGTTCATAGGTCAGAAAAGTTAAATTTTTAAGCTATATTTTACTAGTATCAAGGAGTATATTCTTTTAATGTTAATTATTTCAAGGTAGATATAGAATTGTTAGAATTTGAATGATTGAGATTATGACACACTAAAAATCCCAAAGTTAATACCAAACACAACAACAGTGTTAATTCGAAGTGTTTAAATGCTACAAAATTCTGAAATATGTTCTAAAATTGATGTGCGATTAAATCAATGACTAGTGAACGAGCCTTGTTATTATATTATTATTATGGTTTCTCTGGGTCGGTGGGTCAGTCCGTTGGTCGAACTGACTTTATTTAACTTGAAATGAAATTTCAAGATGAAAGCCATAACTTGCGCCACAGTAAACTTCTCCACTGAACAGCCCAAATTACGGTTCGTAAATGTTCAACATACATACATGTGTACATATACCAAATGTGTATATACATATGTATGGGTACGTATAGGCCGTGCCCAACCATGCCCTTAGGACATGGATTCTCCCGGCGCATATCACAAAAGTTTGTTGCCCATAAAATGGGCAAGAGGCCAAAGATATTTATGAATGTAAGGTTGGGTCACTTTGGTACCATCAGGCGTCTAATTGCAATTGTTTATAAGTTACAGTACAGTAAATAAAAGAGGCAACTTTTATGGGACTGGAAGGACTGTAGCTCATATAAGAAAGAGAAAGAGAGATAGAAAGAGAGTTGTTAGTTATGGATTACCTGTAAACATATCCAAAAGCATAAAGAGATCGGATCGGCTGTCATATAGACTAATGCTTCCAATATGCTGGGCGTTGAGGCAGATAAATGCTGCTGCTGCTGCTGCTGCTGCTGTTGATAAATGTTATGGTATTATGCTTAGCCGGCAATGTTAGTTTCTGTCATAGGAAGAGAGTTGTATCCTTTGTTATAGAGATAATACAAGTCAACGACAACAAGTACAACTACTACTTGAAGCTGAAGCACAGGTGAGCTCATACAGGTGCAGTTAGCTAAAAGAATACATCAGCAGCAAGAGCAACAGCAGCAGCAGCTATAGCAACAACTGATTATTCAAACCAAAAATATGCTTGAGTGTGTGGCATATTCGTGAATGCTCAGTGCTCTGTTTGTGGGTGCGAGTGTGTTTCTCTCTCTGTGTATGTGTGTGTGTGTGTGCAACAGTGCTTTCATAATAGAGACAGTTTTGTCTATCGAACCGAACTGCATCATTGTATGAAGTATGAATACGAGCGGATCGCAGTTGAATCATTTGCCCCAACTCTGCCGCTCTCTCCCTCCTTCTCTCTTTTTTGTTGGGGTCTATGAGGATGTGGTATATTCAATGCTCACGCTTGCGTGCCTCCTGACATACGCAGCATACAATGTGAGGGGCACAGCAGTTGTGGGGGAGTGAAGCTGTAAGTGAGAGCTTGGGAAAAAGCTGTTGGATTCTGGGCTAGGACGTGACTCGCACGCCTTGTGCGCAACATCAAACGCTTTTCACACTTAATTGGGCATAAAATTAAATCAGAATTGATTAAAACACTTGAATGACAACCAAAAGCAACATCAACACAGCAATAGCAGCTGGAGATGGTGACGGTGTCGGAGACGGCAACGGAAACAACAACGACAGCGGCTTTGACAAGCTCCACCATTTGCCTTTTTACTCCGGCCCCTGAACTATGGGGAAAGTTTTCGGTTTTAGGTTTCCCCAGCTGACGCATGTCTATCGACCCCATTTTCTACTAACTTCAACTCGACTTTATACAACAACTTTCGGTCAGAAAAAAAAACGTATACCCACCCCACCACACAACTAACAACTCAGACCCAAACTCAGCGCGAGCAAGCCTTTAGGCCCCAAGGCGTTCAGGGAGTACACTAATTGCTCTTCTTGACGGTCTGGCCAAAGTTGATGGAATTCAATTTCCGCTTTAAGGCACAACTTACGCGACGAGGCCTGAAAACAATTTATGCATTACAATTTAATGTTCTGTCAATTATCTAAGCATGGCTCTGATTATCATGCAGACATGTTTCATTCAATTTTCATTCGAATCAGAACGGCCGGCCTCAAACTGAGTGCCATTTCGGAGACGAAATGAACGAGCTGTTATATTGGTTAAGAAATCATTTCCATTTCCGGTCATTAAATATTAACTGTTCGGAATGGCGCTGACGCAGTTATAAATGATTACGAATCGATTCAAATCATTAGGCCAATGGGAGAGAGAATGCTTCTTGGGATCACATGCTTTTCGACTAATAAATAAAAAGGGAGTCCTGCTAACTTAGCAGAAAATAAGCCTATCCTGCAGTCTAAGGGCCTTTCGTTATTTCGAAATTAACCCGTTCATACTATTATAATATATACCCAATAGCAACGAATTGAACTATGCTATTGAAAGATAATTATAATCTTTAATTACTTTTGCGGTTGTAGCTTAAGAATTTGCAAAACTTCTGTTTCTGAGTCCTATAATTTAAAGCCCATAAACCGCGTGGTATTAGAAACTTTCATTCGAACTGAGGTCGCATATTTAAAGATGATATTAAATTGTTTGTAAATATTTTAGCTGCCATACGGCAATATGAAAGGCATTCCAAGGCAATGAGTTTGTTTTCCTTGCAAATACTAAAAACAGGTCCCACAAAATATTTTGTCTCCTTATATATAATTTCACCTGTTTCAATTTCTTAAACAAACTGACAAAGAGGCATAACCACGGTGTTTGCACGAAAAGTTTTTCATTCGTTAAGTTTAAGGCACGCGTTTTCCAGCTGGGAAATGCCGCATGGGAAATGTGAGAGTTGAGTTGATGTTGGGCTGTAAGATGAGAGCAAACTGTCGACAGTTTGTGTTGCATCCGTCAATCAAATAAATCAAAGACGAACGCAATTGTCAGCGAAGCACTTGCTTCAGCCAAGGAGCAGCAGCAGGAGCAGCAGTGGGCGTGGATGTGGGTGTGGGTGTGAATGGAGGTGTGAGTGGATGTCAGAGGCAGAGCAGGATCAAAGCAAAATGTTAACGGTATCTAAGACCTGTGTTTACCCATCGTAAAGAGGCCAATTTAAGTGACAGTGCATTACCGAGTATAACTTGTTTATGTTATTTGATCAGTTGCTCTTTCTTCATTCTCTCTCTAAAGTCTTTGGTAGAAAAATGTGCATCGAGAGACACAAAAGGAGTCGGGTTCAAAAAGGCGTCTAGGGGCATGGCAGACAAGTGAGTTAAGAGACAGGATGATACTACTGTTATTGGTCCTTTCTTTGGGCGTCTGTCAAAGCTGATTGGCCTGTCGCACACTCATGAATTATGCACAGTAAATACACTCGACGAGTGAATGTGAATGTGGAATGGATTTATGATTCAATCGATATTGGACGAATGCATAATATACATTTAACTAACACTGGCATATTGAGTGCGTCTTCAATTAGCTTAATTAAAAGCACTGCTAATCAATGAAATCAATTCGATCATTCATTGTCTATATGACTAATCAGATTACATTCACATTCAGCAAATGCGACAATTCAACTCGAGCAGGTGTTTCTGCACAAGTAATTACAATCAAATCTCTATGTCTTTCTCTCTTTCTCTCCCAATCCCTGTCCCTCTCCCTCTGCACCTACTGCTGTTTGAAAGACGAAACAAAATTCCGAATTTCGAATACCAAATTCCAATTTCATTTGCCGCAATTGGCAACGGCTGTCGATTTTGGGCCCCGTTGCAGAGTCGACGTGACAAGCACAACAAATAAATTTCAACTCAAGTTATGCAGTAATTTACATTCTTTTTCTGAAAAAAAAAAATAAAAAAAAAATGTTACAAAAATGTTATTTCGATAGCGACAAACATAACTTCAATATTGAAGTTGAGCTAAAATAATTGCTTTACATTCGGCAACCATTTAAAAGGAATTCGTTTTTAAAGATTTGCTAAATTCTACAATTAATCTACCGACATTTATACTATAATTTATGTTGAATTTCTCTATACTCAAGCAGCTCAGTCCGTCATTATTTAAATTGCATAGTATTTGTGCTCTTAATAAGTCCTGCAAACAAAACAGTAAATGTTTTCAATTGTAAACGACTTAGGCATTATAATAATAATAACAGCACTTGATCAACATTGGGGCGCAAATAATTGAGTTCAATTAGAGTCAAGAGGGCGCAAAACTCTTGCCGAGAGTTTAAGAGTTTAATAAGTAATTTGTACGCATTATCCAAGACGAAAGACAACTGATGAAATGGTTGTACAATAAACAGCACAGCTGCCACAGCACAAATCCCACAATCAGGGAGAAATCCCTTAGACATACATTTCGTGAAAAGCATCCATTTATTTTTTGTTCTTCCGCGAACTTGGTGGAACTGAAACGAGCTTCTGAGTTCCATTGTACGACTGAGAATAAATTTCTTATATAGAATTTCATGCCAAAACAAATCTGTGGGTGTATAGTATATATAGTATAGTATAGTATAGTGTAGTATAGTATAGTATTGTATAGTAAAGTATTGTATAGTACGGTATATATATTCAGAACTCTGTTCACTTTTGTGCTTGCATTTTGGCAAGCCTTAGTACCTTGGCAACTCTGCACATGGCAGCATTTTCATTCAACATCTGAGAATTCCTCATGCACATATCCTTTTGCCACATCCCCAAATCCACTTCACCATCATCCCAATTCTTTGCATTATTGTTTGCTATTGATGGCAGAACTTGGCCCAATGCCTTGGCAATATTTTGTCACTTGACACATGCAAAGTATTGTGGTAAATTTGGTGTGATTGTAGTATGGGTTTCTTAATTAAGTCGCAATATACCACCTGTGTGTGTGAGGCTCTCTCTCTCTCCCTCCAATTATTTGAAGGTTTCAATGATATGGACTGTTTTTGAAGTGGTCCGACCCATTAGAATGCATGAGTTTTTGGTGTCGTTTGTAAGGCAATGCTCATTAATTCTCATTAAAATTCATTAACATGTTATGTCTGGTGTTTAATATTCACCCTGTTCACCTGTTCATTTGTTCATCTGCTTAACTGTACTCTGCATCTCTTCTTTTGCTCCTGTTTCACCTGCTTCATGTGAAGTGTCTGCTCCACGTCCTTCTGCCACTTATCGTTATTATTTGGCTCGACGATTCAATTAAGTCTAATGGTAAAATGTTGTTAAGCAATTAAATTGCTTTTGTTGTTGCCCACGCCCACCATTTCAGTCTTGTATCTCCCATCTTTCCAGGCGCCCCATTGTAAAGTGAAAAGTCGGCGCAAATCAAATTACAAGAGCCCATAAAATCAGCGGGACGTGCCAATAGTAACGTACTACAAATTACTATTAAAGTGCCATTCGTACAGTGGACAAGTGCAACAATCGAATAAAAAGTAATCCAACTATCGATATATGCAAAATAATCACATTTAATTGCTTAATTTAATTGACTTTTCGCTGCTGTCAAATGTTTGTTCGTTCTTAAATCATTTAATCTGATTCACAGCACACAGAAGCGCAACTAATTCGCATTTTCCACTCCTGTCCACTTTTCCCTACAAAATTTATAATACAAAAAGCTATAATCTGATTAACATAGTTACAAACTGTGAAATACTATCGTATAATGGCAGTTTGATAAAGCCACTTTAGCTTATTAGTGCGTTATTTATTCAATTATTGTGAAATGTTTGTATTTGCAATGATAAACTGGGCCAACTGTTTTGTTTGAATTTCGAAATTGATAGGGTACAGTTGAGGTATTTGCATTTACCAAACAATATACTCTATATAAGGCTTTATACGATTATTGTATAAATTTAAATTTTAGCAAAAATTTAACAATTTACAATTTGTTTTATTTATTTAATTGATATAGTCTTACAACTAGTACATACAGTGCAGATAGTGCACTCTGCTGTGTTTGATCGTATAATATTATAGTTATATAGTACATATATAATATTAAGCTGGAGCTGACCGAGATTTAAATCAGAGATGCGAGCGTGTGCGGTATTTATTTTAATATTTTGTACTTTTTTGTTTACCCGTTGCTCAGGGTGTTGGGGCATTATATAAATACGCATGAAGCAAATTTATAAGTACATTGTATTAAGCCTTAAGCAGAGATACATACATACATGCCATACAAGCGCAACAATGTAAAAATGATTAAATCGTACTCACATGGTAAGCGAGGCCATTGATGTGGTTGCCATCGGCTCCTCCTGCTCCTGTTCCTGCTCCTGTTGTTGTTCTGTCCCTGGCTTTGCTTCTCGCTCCGGTTGATGCTTCAGCAGCTTTTGTGTTTGGGTTTGGATGTTGCAAGTGTTGTGGTTGCTGCTGCTGTTGTTGTTGTTGCTGTTGTTGAGGGCGTGGTCCTGTGTTGGGGTTAATGGGCGGCAATGGTGGAGTATTGCTGTTCGTATAAGTGCCGCTGCCGTGGACGGGCAATGGTGAGGCGGGCGGAGTGGGTTGCGGTTGTGGAATTGAGGGGCCCGTTCTGTTGCGTAAACGGGCCAAAGCACTCCGTAAACCCTCCGTATTGTCTTTGTCGGGCCCCTTTCCAAATGAAATGCATTCGCAGAGCACTGTCTGCCGCGATCCCAGCCACGCTCCAGCGGTCTTCTACACCACTTACAACTTCTCTCAATGTACTCCTTTAAAAATTTTGGGTAATTCCAACTTGCTTTTAATTCAAATGATATTGATTATCAGCGGCTTTAGTTGAGCTCAAATACAAACGCACCATCACACACGACCCCATAATTGAACAGAACTTTACATCAATCAACATACACACGCACACCAATACACACACATACATCTACACTGTGTACATGTGTATAGGAGTTTTTTGTGTGCTCTTCCTTTTGGTATTCACAACAATTGCCTACCACGCCCACAGATTGTGTGTGGGTGTGTGTGTGCTGGAATGGGCGTAAAAGAGAACAGCTTAGCTCTGATAGAATTTAAATCTGAAAGGGTTCTCTTTTTTCTATCCGCTTTGTGTTCTCCCACAGTTTGAGCTGCAATGAAAAGAGCAAACTTGTCGATTAGAATTTGAGTCCATTATGCTCATTTTTATGCTTGTGCTTGTTTGCAGGTTTAACTGTTGCTTTTGTATTTGTTTATACTACAGAAAAATTCAATTAAATTAAATTGAGCAGCGGCACAGCTTTTGTTGTGTGCAGCAGCAAAATGTAAACAAACAGAGGCTCAGCGATCAGCTGATCTGGCAATAGTGGCAGCCCTGCCGCAGCTTGTCGATGATCGGCTGGTCACACTGCATATCGATTGTTATCGATAGCAGAGCTTGTGCTGCATAGAAAATCACGCGCGTTGTGAAAAAAGTGAAGATAAAGTGAAAAAGTGTAAATTTTTCTACCATAAATAAATGAATTGGATAAAGCGTATGTTATTTTAGTAAGTGAAGTTTAAATTTAAATGAATATCATTTAATTTTTCATTCAAATTGCTAATAAATAGCATAAACTTGTTGTGCTTTGCCTTGGCCATATGAAATGCAGCCACCGCAAATAAATTCATGGCCACTTAGACGCAATTATAAAGTAAAAACAATTAGATACTAAAACATAAAACAATCAGCCGCATACCAATTAAATGTAGTAAGGTTGCAAAAGTTTTTATTATGAAATTGGGGACGATGCCGGGGCAATGTGAGTAACTTTTACACTGGATGCAACAAATGTGAAAAGGTATTATATTACTCTAGCCACAGGGACAGAGAGAGAGAGAGAAAGGAAGAGAGATAGAGATAGAGAAAAAGAGAGGGAAAGTGAGAGAAAGCATAGTAACAGTGCAAAGGGGCAAAACATAATTTGCAAGAAGCAATTAAAAACACGGCAGTGGCATCCCCAAAGGCTGCTGGCGTTGCTATTTTCTGCCCAGACTCAAGGATTTCTGCAGTGTGACAAAATGGCTTGGCATAGAGACGCCTGGGTCAACCCACATTCAAATGTGTTCTATGGCAGCAGCAGCAGCAGCAACAACGCACTACAAATACCCTTATGCTGCAGCAAATATTAAAAGAAATGTGTAAACTATTTCAACTAATTTGTATGCTCAATAAGTCAGACGAGAATTGGCTTCGACAGGCTGTCCTCTGTCTATTGTTGTAGGTGTTGTTGACGTTGTTGTGGTCGTAGTTGTTGTTGTTGTTGGTGTTGGTGTTGTTGGCGTTGCGTGTTTGGGGACACGAAATATGCAAAGTGACAGCTGTTATGCTTATGCAACCGCAGGCAGAGCCACAAGAGGGGACAAACGCAAACAAGCTTGACAAATGCCTCTTATGCATACAGGGCACACACCTGTCACAACAACAGCTACACACACACACGCACACGCACATACAACTGTCACACACTCATTACACACACATACATACACACACTCACACTCACTCATATACAGTCACACACACTCACACATATCACTTGGAGTTCTTTTACGACACTTTTTGTTTGCCTGTGGCAAGGCTGGCTATAAAAACAGTTGCACGTTTCGTTTGAATGCCGAAAGGATGCTCGTATTACCGGCTGTTTAAACTGAGCACCCCCGCACTAAAGTCCTCTCGCTTAGTCAATCTCCCTGTTTCTCATTCTCCATCTCTTCCTCTCTCTCTCTCTCCCTCTCTCTCCCTTTGTGCCCTGCTGTTTGGCCATAACTATGATTTTTATGCTCGAGCTTAGAGAGTTTAGGAAATTACATTTTCAATTGCCAATAGTTGGCAGTTTGAAGCCTTTTGCCAACTGTTTGATCATGATTTATGGTCGAAGGTAAAAATAAATAAAAGAATACTCTAAGTTCCCTTGACTCTCTGGGGGGAGGGGTCGGTGTGCGTGTTCGTTGTCGTGTCAGCTTAGGCCTGGGTTATTTGTCAATGATTTAAGCCACGTTGAAGCCACGAAGGTTAAAGTCAATTTGTTTGGCCAGGCACAACACGGCCTGGTCAAAAGGTAAAGAAGCCACGAGCTGAGACGTATTTCCGTGTTTTACCCACAGAACAAAAAGCGCCAAATGAAAGCAGAAACAACATTAAATGAAATCATTTTGTGGTTACTTTCTAAAATCTTTTTGCAAATTCATCATGGCTATTGTGTGTCTTTCTCTCTCTCTCTCTCTCTCTTTCTCTATGTGTTTTGTGGGCATTGGAGGCGTGTCTGCTCGTTTCAAAAGCAATTTACTCACATTGTTGTCGCCGTTTGCCACACAGCAATTATTTTCTCATATTACGTATACGCAGCGCGTGCCCAATTCTCTGTTTACAGATTTACCAAGTATTCCTGCTGCTGCCCCCTCCAAAAATAATATAAAAATTTTCTATTCTATTAGATTGCTTTCGACGCTTACTGAATGACTTTTTCTTTAGACCCAAAAGCGAAGTCACAAATTGTTACCCTCGATTTGCGTGTGACTCAACGCTCAGAATCAAGACACACACTCAGACTCAAACTCATACTCACACTCAGAATCGCACTCATTCTCACACTCACACTACAAGTGCTTGGCCAGCAATATTATTATTATAATTTTTTTCGTATGACAGAAGCTGACTTCTGACTTTTGTTGCAGCAACAAACTGTGCGTCAAATTAACTTGATGCCAGACTCCCAAGTGATATGATGGCAAAATTTGTAACGCCTCAATGGCCGGAGTCTGTCCTATTTCCTCTGTAGCCTTAGGCTAGTCACACAAATGCTCTCCCTCTCTTTTCCGCTTAGTGTCTGTGTCTCTTTTTTTTTGCTGATTATGCATAATTTTGTATTTCATATCGGAAATGCGACGAGCCGTAAACGTTTCCCAGCTACTTTTATGCTCTTCTAATATTCAACAGTTTTAATAAATTTCCATAGAATAAATTTCGACGAAATGTCGAATTAATTCCGAGAAGAAAACTACGCAATGATCAACATCTATGAAGCGTATAATTTTCAATTTAAATTTGCGGCAATTTCACACAAATTTAAGCCCAACTTTGTATCTCAGTCGTACAAAGAAAAAAAAAAAGAAAAAAACTTTGTTCATTGTCCCTGCAGTGCAGTAAAAACTTAAAAGATGGTATGAGTTCATTGTGTCCAGTTCTGTGGAAGGAACCCCACCATAGTTTAATATTAGGGCTGCAGTATTGCATTTTGCATGGTTGTAACTTTTCGAGGAAGTAACAAATTATGCCGAACTTGATTATGATGATGTAAAAGGACAAAGTTTGTTTCGATGTCATTTCATTTGCAATTATTAAAGTTATTAATAAATTGTGCTTTAAATCAAAGTCAGCGTGTAATTCAATTGAAGCAACCTTGATAAATGAAATTTGAATGGCATAGGTAAAATTGATTTTCCACAGACACACACACACACTTGAGTGTGTGATAATATTAATAATAAACACTCAAACATTCAAGCAGCCTTGACTTCAGCACCCAATCAAACTGAAACGCTAGTATTATTGTAGACAAGTAGATCCCACGTATGAATTATAATAACAATAACAATAACAATGCCAATAATAATCAACCACCATCATCATCATCGTCATCATCTTCATCATCATCATCAGTAACGTCATCATAATCATTATTAACAACATCATCAGGTCATCAGGATGTTGGCAATGGGAAAAGTTGAATGTAGCACACGAATAATTTAGTATGCATTGCACAGATTCAATGGGACATCGATTATTATGATTGTTATTATTTACAGCTTGTGCTGTTGCTGCTGTTGCTTCAACAATCAATCAATCAAACGATTGATGTTTGCCTCATTACTGTGACCATTATATAGAACACCATTTGCTATCCGAAACAAAGATCCCCAAAACACAAACAAATACCAAGAGAGAACAGAACTCAAAAATTCAAATGCTGATTGGAAAGTCTCTTCGTATTTTGCTTATTACCTCAGCTAAATGTGAATGTGAATGTGTGTGAGTGTGAATGTGAATGTAAATGAGTGTATGTGTGTGTGGGTGGACCGGAAAGGTGTGCCCTGCAGTCAGGCTGGGGCTCATAAATCACACTTTAAGTAACGACAGCCAAGGCAGGTGTAGTACCAGAAGTTATAGCACTTATTATACAGTCAGAACCAACAAAACAAGGAGAAAATTCTGTGAAATATTCCCCATGAATGCTCAAGTTTAATCATGCATTAGCATGTCCAAATAAATGATATGAATTTCTGTTGAATTTGATTGAATTGATTCGAATAACTCATTAGCGCCAGCAATTGTGAATACTTATTTGATGCATGCAAATTAAACAAAATGTAAATATTTATTTTACATTTGCAACCGCACTAATTAAATCAAATTAGTTGTATTTGCCAGATAGGGTATGTGGAAGTCGTTCATTTGATTGGCCAAATGCTTTTTGCGACACACTTTTAATGTAATCGAATGAAATTAAGTTCGGTCGACACGCCCTCAGCTGCATATGACGCTCAAGCTCATTAAATTGTTGGGCGTGGCAGCGGCCCACAAAAACCCACTGCAACCTCATACCACCCTCATCTCCACCCTCCTGCAGTAGTATATACGCCTGTTCCTAGAGCCTATTGCTGCATGTATTGTAGGCAAACCGCTCGAGCGCATTTCGTGCAAAATTGAGTTTGTACAATAATTCAATTTGCCAAGCACATAAATTTTAGATATGGCGTTAAAAGGATTTCAATACATTTTCACTCACTCACACACACACACACACACACACACACACACATACATATACAGACAGACATTCAACCAAGAGGCGTGAGTGCTTACGCAGTTTGAGGCCTAGTGGAATTGGAGTGGCATTTAGGCAAGCCTAAAGTTCAATTGATGTCAGGCTCCAAATATTGGTGTCACTTAAAAGGGACACACACACACATACCCAACGTACATATACACACACCGAAACACTCACACACACACACACTCATACAGAATTGTATAGCGTTTGTTTCACCTTGCGGGTTTTCCCTAATAGACACTTAATTAAGGCCATATTACGCAGTGGCCTCTGGCCAACAACTCTGATTTAAACGTGGCTCTGGCATTGCGTGGTTTATGTGCTGGAAATGGATTCATAGATAACAGACTACTATATACACATATATGTATATATCACATACAGGGTATTCCGTTTTCAAGTCTCAAGGTTTCAGTTCTAATGTCGAGGCTGCGCTTTGAATTCAAGCAACTTTTTGTATGCTTACTATTGTTATTGTTGCTATTATTGTTGTTATTGTTATTGTTATGGCTGGTTATTGTTGTTGTTGTTGTGGGTTTTCCAGTTCAGTGAATAGGTCATATCAATAACGGAATTCGCCAAGTCATTTGCCCTGCAAATGACAACTGTAATAATGCCAGCCACAAGAAATTGATACAAAAGGAATCTTTCATTTGGCTTTGTCTTATTTTTTGCTCTTTATTTCGTATTTCGTATTTCGAATTTCGCATTTCGTATTTTTATTTGTTTGTGCTTGTACTTTGGCAATTCTATGGCCACACGTTGCCTAAATACCCCACTGTGTGTGTGAGTGTGGACTACATCTGGCATTGTTCTATTCAAACGTTCTCCAAATACTGTTTGCTACACTGAATGACTTGCTGACTGGGTTTTAGGTGCGTACGCACTTACTTCACTCCCACAAAACCGGGATTCATACAATTCCAATAAGCCGGCGAAGCAGTGAGCCAGCAGTGAATCAGTGGGTAAAAAAAGAGAGGAAGCAACGAGCCACAAATTGAATGAGCCTGTCAATCAATGGACTGACTGGCCTTTCATGCGAGGATAAAAATGTTTCTACCTTGCTTTTCATGGTATGCCACAATACACAGTGGAACCCGAGGGTTCCATGCTCTGTCCACAAGAACAACAACGACTCAATTTGAGATGCGTAGAGAGACTACATTGGAGGTCAGTTTATGGGTTAAGCTGATCCATTAAGCAACATAGATGCGAGTGCCCTTTTACGTTTACGGGTTTTCCTGCTGATTTCACAACAACAGATTTAATGCCACGTGGAAAATGCAACTGGTTTATGGGTGTAGCCAATAAGCCAACTCGAATAATCATCAAGATCAGGCGAAATTTGAATTTGCAGACGCATTTAATGCTGCTACTGCTCTGGGCATCGATAAAATTAAATTTTTCGATGCTTCTTGCCATAATATTAGAACCTGCAGCCAATGCCAGGGGCTCAAATCAAGCGTTCGGGTTGCCAAATTCATTTTTTGGCCAATTCCATAGCAAATTCAATGTCATTGACTGGCGTCTGTGGTCCTTGGTCCTTAGTCCTTAGTCCTTTGTTGACTGCATTGGAATGCCCAAAACCGCACATTTGATTTTCCATGAACTCGTCTCTGTTTCTCTCTATATGAACTTGACTTTAGAACTGCCTTTAGGCTAAATGAAGTGTATAAATTTGTGTCTGCAATCCTTATTTGTATTTATTTGTATTGCAAATATTTATGAGATTTATATGGACCGATACCCTTAGCTATATAAAGGTAATTAAGGGACTAACTCGGCTTATGAATCTGAAATATTATGCCATGAATGCACACATTTGCATAAACCCCATGCAATTATGGATAGTATACACTCGGAGCTTATTCAACAAACAAGTTAAATGATTTTGCTGCTCATTCAATCCATATTAAATGCAAAAGGATTACAAATTACAGGTAATGCCCTGCCCCTGCGTCGCATTTCATCTCCTACATCATAGCTATCCTCTACCCGCTGTCCGCTGTCTGCAGCTGCCTTTCATATTTCAGATTACCTGGCCAAGACGCAGTTGTAAGCGGGTAATTAATTAAATGCCACACAATTAAGTGGAAACAGAAGACAAGAAAACGAGGAGAAACAAAAAAGGGAAATTGCACAAATAAAAGGGAAATGAGAAAATGCATAAAGGCGGCAAGTTTTACTTGCTTGTCTCTCTGTTTGTACGTATTTAAAAATTTTTAAAGGGTATACTAGTTTTATGTGAATTGTTCCAGTCAGAAGAAAGCGAGTCAGACCCTACATAGAATTCTATATTCACTAATTTGTATATCCGATACCCATTTATCGAAATCGTTAACCAATAATATTATCCAGCTTTGAAAATAATCAACTATACTGAATATACTTAAAGCAGAGTCCCTACTGTCAGACTACGTCCCTACTGTAGTATATTTTTGTATTCTTTTCGTTTATTTTGTTCCTTTTTGGGTGCTCAGCTGTGTAAAAATGCTATTTAAATTAAGAAAACCGACGCCTAAGTGGCACAATTGCAACAAAGAGAAGAAAGAACCCTTTCGGAGGTGCAATTACAATAAGCCTGAACGCGTTGCAATCAAAATGTTTGCCGGGTTCTAATTAAACATGCTTTAAGGCTGCTGCTACCAGTAAAACATCGTACGGCAATTAGTGGCCAGACCCCGAGTGTTGAGTGTTGTTCTATTGCGAAAAAAAGAACACCAAATTCAAAGAGTGTATATATGTGTATGTGGGTGTTTGGGTGTGTGGGTGTGGGAGCTGTTGCCCAATCAGGCTAATCCCGTTGACTAGATTACGACGGAATTTCACAGCAATTACTGGAGTAAGCGATGCATAGCAGAAGCTTCTGATTGATGCTGTCGTTGTCAGACTAGAAATATACCTGAATGCCATCAAGCAGGTGCTCATAAATCACGAGCAAATCAGCAAATGCTTGACATGACTTCATTAAAAAGCATTAGCAGTAGCAGTAGCAGCAGTGAAACCCGCCTCATTTCCATTTCCAAACGTTTACCACGTGAACGCACCAGCGAGCTTCTCTCTCCCTCTCTATCTCCCACTCTCTTTGCAGTGTACAACAGTGCGTATACGTATTACGTCTGCCAACATTCAACACACAACAATGGGCTGATACTTAAAATCGACAGCTATACATGATAACTGCTCACGCGTTTAATACCCTTACGATTTCATAATTTCCGCCAACCCTGCCAAAAGTTGATTCTTTACTTTTTTTTATTGCTCATACACATGGCACATGGTGTTTTGTTGGATGTATATCCGGAGGCCTTTGGCGTACTACTTACGAATGCATCAGTTGACTCCAACTTGGTGGCACAACTTTCTCTTTTTCTTACGATTTGAGTTGCTTTACGCTTGTTAGAGCCCAGAGCGTAGAGCATAGAGCGTAGATTTGTATTACATTGTGGCTGAAACAGGATTCAAATTGTATCTATTGTTGTTGGAGTTTTCATGTAGCTAATGAATGCCGAAAGCAAACAGTGACACTGTAATGAACTCTCTGGAATTTGTTCGTGTTTATTTTGTGAGCAGAGAAAATAAACAATGGGGAAATTTGCTGTAAGAGGTACCACACGAAGCTAAACAAAAATTAATGTACGAGGGACAACAACATTTGAAATTCCATCAACAAAATTTGGTTGTGTTTCTGCTTGCTGCAGAAAGCAAAACTTGTAATTACTTGTATCCCTTTTTCAGGGAATATATATATACAAAATTTCTTCTGTGAACATGTGGCTTTGCTTTGTTAGGTTTTTTGGTCCTTGGTTTTCTTTGGCTATGACTACTGTTTGGGGTTTTGCGGCCTCCTTTGTGTCATTTGGCCTGCAAAAAATCTCAAATGTGTGGACTTGTATGGGGGCGGGTTGTCATGCTGCTTGTCAATTCACCAATACCCATGCCATATACCCTTCCAGTATTGCCGTATGACACATAGCTAAACCATTCCCTTGCCCCATTCACATGAGTGCGGCACTTGGAACATATGGGGTTAAAGGCTCATCGAATGCTCGCCAATTCATATTGTGACGATAATGCGCTTGGTCAACGACCCGCTGCTCCACAGCGGCTTCAATTGGGCCCTAACAGCGGGCCCTCGTGTCGCATTGTAATAGAATCGAATGGAATGAAAGGGAATGCCAATGATATCATCGCAGAATGCACAGAATGTCAAAAAGAGAAAACAAAAGTAATGGAAAATGTGCGAAATCTTCAAAATGTGCAATGAATTAATATTATTTCGAATAATAATAATAATAAAATACATATTTTATTTAAGTTATTCATTTGAACTAAATTCCCATATCTCTAATTTGTTACAAACCAAAAAAGCTATTTCTATGGCTTTTTAATTTCTTGGAAAACAATATTAACAACAGTTTTGTCAGGAATTTTGGCATTCATAATAATTAAAATATGGTTAAAATACTTGCACATTTTATGAGCAGGAGTATGAGTATGAGTATGATTATGAGTATGAGTATGAGTATGTATGTTAGTTTTTCATACTGAAATATTTACGATGAGGTTGCTACGCATCGCAGCGTATCTGTAAAAACCAAAAGCAAATAAAAAGGAAACCCCGACGGAAATAAAAATACAACATGCCATGTGGCTAACGTTGTGGTTGGGGCTGGGGCTGGGGCTGGGGGTTGGTTGGGATTACGAGCACAAGCATTTAGCAAAGACAACAACCAAAAAAGAAACTGCTGCTGCTTCCAATGTCCGTCTGTCCGTCCGCCTCTAATTAAAAAAATCGAGTAAATCGAATAACAGGCAGAAGTAGGAGTGGCAGACCCCACAAAGTATATATATTCTCGATCAGGACTCATAGCCCAGTCGATTGAGCCATGTCCGCCTGTCCGGAGTCAGCTTATTCAGAAGAAAACCGAGTAAACTCGAGGAAGGAGGCGTGGCAGACTCCACAAAGTGTATATATTCTCGATCAGGACGAGTAGCCGCGTCGATTGTGCCATCCCCGCCTCCCCGAAGGCCGCTAATTCAGAAAATCGGTCAAAATCGACGAAATCGTCAAAATCGAGTAACGGGATCGATTTGCGCTTTTTAGTGGCACCTTCCGGTGTGCTACAGTGGTGCTGCTCGTTGGGAATTCATGTGAACCGCTTGTTTGACGGGGGGCTTTGCATACTTCCGACGGCGCGTCTTATCTGGTCGGCTCGCGATTCGCGCAATTGGGCCGGGAGAGGGGGGTTTTCGGCTCAATCGGCTGCGCATCCCCTCCTGATCGAGAATATATATACTTTGCGTGGTCTGCCACGCCTACTTGTGCCTATTTTTTGAGCTTCTTTTTTGAACTTTTTTTTTTCGAGCGCGCTCTATGGGTATGCTT
>JBANCZ010001073.1:0-25004 GCA_037040025.1 Sphaerogastrella javana | reverse complement strand
TGTGTGGACACATCAGATTGTTTTTGTTCTTTATATAGATAAAGATTTAGTTCAAGCTCGCGCTAGAGCATCGGTGGTTCAGTGGTAGAATGCTCGCCTGCCACGCGGGCGGCCCGGGTTCGATTCCCGGCCGATGCAACGAGAATTATTTTTTTTTTTTTTTTTTTATTATTTTTCTTTTTGTGGAAGATCAATATTTTTTTATTAGACACATACACTCCCTCTACAACAACTGCCACTCCAGCCGGTTGCACTGCCTGCGTCACAGCGACGGCGATCTGCTTGGTCAAACGCTCTTGAACTTGCAAACGCCGAGAGAAGATTTCCACGATTCTGTAAACAACGATGTAATTGTTTAATTTATAAATTGACAACATACAATGCAATATAATTTAAGACAATAGAAAACTACAGTAAGATCTAAACAACTCACCTTGCTAGCTTGCTCAGACCGAGAATCTTATTGCATGGCAAATAACCAATAGACACCTTGCCGTAGAATGGAACTAAATGATGCTCACACATGGAAAACATTTCAATATCCTTGACAACAACCATTTCATCGTGATCCTCGTCAAAAACAGCCCCGTTTAGAACATCTGCAGAAAAAGAGAACAGTATTGTACATATATGACAATTACATGAAATGAGCAACCCTAGTTCATTTCAAACACAACACTCTATCCGAAAAACAACCAGACTTTTTTTTTTCAAATCATACCATATGCAGCGCCATCTATTAACAAATTGCAATATTATAAGATTTAAGCATTCTCTTAGAAAAGTACCTAACCGTCACATACACATGTGATGGTATATTTTATGTAAAATTTATTTGCTCACTAAAATACAATGGCATAACTGAATCTTAAGTTTCAGCCATCCACTTGACTATTAATAGCGTGCGTGGGTGTGAGTGCGTTTGAATATATTCGTATATGTACTGCCGCAACTTGTGGGCTGCTCTCTGAGAGGTTAAGCTTTCACTACTTCAGCTTTAAAAGCTGCCTCGTTTGATGGTATTTTTTGCACTGCTTGACGTGTTGATTCAAGTTACTACTACGCTGCTATACTACTCGACGTCCACAGCATCGGAACTCTCCTACTCCCTCATATGTATACATATATACAGTCAGGCACTGTCCTTCACTCTTCGCCATATACCCCACTCTTTCTTCGTTGGTGTCATACACTCTTCTCGCAGCAACTTTGAAAGCCCAAGTGCGTTTCCTGTCAGTTAACTGTGACTTTAAGTACTCCTGCGCTCCACTTTACTATCTGTAGCAAGCGCCAGTAATATAAATCAGTGGAGAATCTACAGCAACAAGAATATTAATAGTTTGCGTTTTGTAAGTTTTTGGCAAATCATGAATGAATTCTATTCATACATTCAATTTGTGCCTAGTCAACACACATAAAGAATACTGTTTATCGAATCGAGGCTATTTACTTTCGTTACCGTCTGATTTCGTTATTGTAGTTGTTGCTGTTTTGTGACCAATTTAAATGTGGCTTTGACTCTGTAGTACTGAAACTCTGTTAGAATTGAAATTAAATGTAGAACCTGATTTTGTTAATGATTTAGCTTGAAAAACCAGTTCACACACTTGCAATTCGCATTAAAAAAAACCTTAAAGCTTTATACTGTATTCGAAATATAAGTTATCATATCGAATAAGTTGTAAATAATCTAAGTCTCATTTTGCACAAGGAATTAAGAATTTAGAACTTATTTCAAACAAAACAAAATTTAAGATAGAAGGCATCAAATATATGTTAAAATTTACACACCATAAAAAGTGCGATCAGGATAACGTTCCAAGTAAATACAGCCAACCCTGTACTAGATGTATCAAGTATTCAGTGTAATAGACAAAGAGCTACAAATATCATCTAGCAAAGAAAGTGTATAGTATATGGCATATAAGCATGTTCTCTATATTACAGCACTATATTAAATTAGTTAAACCATAACATTTTTGAGTTTTATTTAACCAATATTACTGTCATTGTCGAGAACGGTAATTAGAGTAATGCACCAGCAATACGACCAGTGGTAAAAGTGAAGTACCCATTGGCATTCAAACTCAAGCTCACTTACTATTCACACTCAGACTTATACGCATAGGTACATTATTTTTACATATATGGATATGCTGCAGCTATTACTCGAGGTCTATGAATCATCGTGAAAAAACTGGTTTCGAACGTTGATTTATGGAAATGCCCTGAAAAGTTCCCTTCGAAGTACAATTTATGACGTATGGTACTGCACAAAAACTAGGATTATTTGTTAGATCGCTGACCTATCGCTTAATGAGTAGACTCAAATTTTAAGTACTAATGGCCCGTATGTTGATAGATGAGACGAACTTTATATCAAAAGCTGACTTTTTGCAAAATTATAAAATTGATCAATAAAAAATACCAGTGAACTCACCTTCCAAATTCTGATCGTATCCTTTGGTAAAGTACAGCATAGCTTTAGCCGCACGTTCGGGCGTCTTTATTAAACCCTGTCTATCGGGATTTTCACCTAGTCCACCTAACAACAGGCGGTAGGAACGAGCCATATCTGGGAGGAGTGCCTCGCGCGTTGGCGGCTTGTGGTCTAGCTCTAGATCGTGGTGAAAAGTGCATTTCTCATGGCCTGTAAATACAATAATGTACACATAAGCTTTAATTTTTTTCTAAAAGATAATCGAGTTTTACTACAACTGATTGAAAACTAAACAAAATCGAATTACGTTTGAACTTTTGACACAGTTGATATTTTAGTATCAGTTGTTCACTTCATCCTTATCAATAGATTTTATAGCATTTACCAATGAAATTTGTTGTTGTTATATAACTGAAGTGTCTACAAAATAGCATCTACTAAATAAATTGCAGAAACGTGTAACATTAAAAATGTGTAAAATGTAACTACAATGTATTACAAAATAGACTAGTTCTAATTAGTATGTTTGTTTCTGTGGGATAATATTGTAGATTCTTAGGTTTTTGTTCAGTTTGTGTCAACTATTGCTATCCCTATCCTAGCCACACCACTACCTGGCGTTGTCGATGTGCGAGGTGTCATTGGTGTTATCGGTTGTGTACCATCGTTTTCCGGAATGCTAGTGCTCTTGAGTATCAGGCGTGGACGATTTGTGCTTGGAACGACTTCATCACTTGCGCTTGTTCCAGCCCCGACGGAACCAGCATCATCGGATCCCTGGACCACTACACGGTCTGCTAGCGAGGAGGTGCCCGAGGTGCTACTTGTTGAGCATACGCTATTGTTGCGCCCACGCGACAGGATATGTGCTTGGGGAAAATTCGTGTCGTCAATGGCATCATTGAGCTCACTGGCACTCATTTCCGAAAGTTGACGTGTAAAACTCATGGTTATAGTTATTTCTAGCTTATTAATTTAATTTCCAATATGATAAATACACAAAAACCGTAGTTAATATAAAACAAACTGTGTCGCGTGCTTGCGTTATGAGATACTTCACCCAACTGGCTAGCAGTTCGGCTGGGCGATGTTAATAAGAACTTAAAACCAGAGCTTTGAATGTGTTGAGTAAAAGCTTCAACTCAGCTTTGCTCATAACCGCACAACGCATGCCTACAGTTTGGTTTACAGTGCTACTAAAACTGTGAAGTTGTAGGTTTCACATTCAAACTTTTTGCTTTAAGCACCGTAAGAGACTGGGTAGAGAAGTTTAGAAGTGGGTTTGTCTATTTTGAATTGGCGCCAAGACAAATTGGGCACGTAAAGCTGCACATACGACCAACATCATTTAAATTTATAAAATAAAAAATTAAATTTTGTTTTAAGTTCATTTCATCTGTTGTTCCTAGCAGAAGCAGTCAGAAATTTAAAGTCAATGAGTGCAGATTTGGATTTCCCTTTTGTCACAAGCCAGGCACAATTCGAATTCCAAATTTACTTTTCTTTCAGCATGGCTCACCAAATTCATCCCCGTTGTGATGATTTCGATGTCATTGGTGCTGTTCCCCGCGATCTCTCAGTAATCAAGAACTTTTTAAAGCGGGACTGTGCCGTAAAACGTTTAATTGACATTGAAGAAGACTTTCTACAACAATGCATCGCGCGGAGTGACGAACCTGTAAAACCAGTTCCGATGAAAGCCCAACAAACTATTAGCGAACAGTCGGCGGAACCAAAAGATCCTTGTGCCAGTACCACAAGAGGAGGTGACAACGGGTTAGACTACTGTGACCCTTGTCGGCGATTAAAGACTTCTGTGGTCATAGAGGAGGTAACTATCAATGCACACTGCACACTGATCATCGGCTAAGGTTAACATTTATTATATTGTGTCGATTCCGTTAAAGCTCACTAAGCCAGCCACCACCAATTCTGTGTTTAAGCAGGAAGGTCCATACTTTGATGAAACGACTGTTTTAGATAACTCACAACCAATTAAGTTCAGATTCCGTAGAAATGTTAATAGCTGCGACACTGAGAAGCCGTCCAAGTTGGCCAACACTCCAACAGAAAATACAAATGTTATGGTTCTCACCAATAGCTCAGAAGTGATGGTGTGGCCCAGTCAGAAGGTGGCACAGATGAATCGTGTACCAGTTACCCTACTCTCGGGGTCTGGTGATCTTACCGAATATATGCTGGAGGAGGAAACAATTATGTAACGATATTATTATTAATAAGACAAATTCAACATAATTCGAAATTTGGGATTACAAGAACTAAAATCTTTAACTAAATTTTAAAAACTTCAACACGATTACACAACAACTTGTAACAACACTGTAGTTCTTATAAAATGTTGATTAATTAATTACAAGGTAATTGGAATGGCTTACACTGAATAAGTGTGTTTATACTACATACAAACAAATGTTCATATGAATCAATTGTTTAAACCGTATTGTACTGTGTCTCCCTTCTACAAGTCCTCTCGTGTAAGCGTTGCAAGGAAAGTGTTCCTGAATGCAGGTGAATTAGTTTAGGGGGGAAGTTCTGCACTGCGGCCTGCTGGGATGAGGCCTATTGTGAATGAACTTGGGGCAATTTGTGCATTCCAAACATCTTTGCGTTCTTATTAGTTCTATATGTTTTATATGTGGTATTTAAGAAGCTTGTTTTAGGATTTTGGGATTAGGACGAATGCTGCAGCTCAAGTTTGTTCTTGAGGATTTTGCGTTAATTTATTATTTAATTATCTTTTAAATATTAAATAGGGACGGTCAACAACAATAGGGGTTCAATGTCTTGTATTTTCAGTACAGTATAGTATTTTTGGGCAAAATAGTATTTTCGTTGCATAATCGAATTTTCGGAGCTGTATGGAATTTTTAACCATAAATACCGATAAGAGAAATCGATAACTGGTGCTACACACATTTTGACATTCCAAATTTTCATATAAATTAAACGAATAAATTCCACGTTTATTAAATCACAAGTGAGTTACTTGGCAAATATTTTCAGCGTACATTTGGTATATATTTAAAAAAAACTAAGCATTCCACAAAATTATAAAATCATAATATATGTTGCAATTAATCTTTTCATAATCTTCGTATCTTCACACATCGTATATAAATTTAAATGGTAAAATATTTTAAATTCAAATTTTACTATCGCAGATAATATATATTTCTTTCGACTGAATTATTAAAATTAAATACAAATGGACGTGTATTTTCACCAGGTTATTTGTGAATTTCTAAATTTGAATAAACAAATATTTATGGGAACTGCAAGAAAGTAGTAATAACAGAAAAATATTATGTATCCACCACGCTGACACCAGTAGGGACCCATCGTTTAGTCGATATAGTATTTTTGAAACAAAGTTGTATTTTTGGAACAGTTAGGATTTTCGAAAGTAACATCGATATCGTTTATCAGAATCGTTACCGGTTATCGATAAAAAAAATATATGCATGCAATCTCTGTCGTGAAAGAAATAATTGCACCATTTTATTACTTTTTGTTAGCTAAAGATTTTGCATAGGAGTAGAATTTACTAAAAAGTGTGAGTCCTGAAATTCGTTTAAGTGTTCTTAGTATTGTATATAGCTAATAAATGCAATTATATTTTAAATATATTAAATAGTCATGGTTTTAATGTACTTTTAATAATAAGTTATACAATTTGTTTTATTTTTGTATAGTCATCATAGAGTGTCGCATTTAATGGTGGTTCTAATATTTTTAAGTGTTATTCGATATAATTTAAAAATAACAAATCACCATTAAATATTTTTAAAAATATAATTATATAATTGGTGCCGATTCCTTTGCTTCTGTATGTGTCAGCAGGGCAAATGAATATTTGTGCCAAATATCTATACTGTAACAACTCTTGTTGCAGACGGACAAACGGTCAGACGGACAGATAGAAATTCGTAGCAAAATAGACTACACTCCTCATCCTGAATACTGTACTATTTGGGGCTGTCACATCTTACAGACATTTCGACTTTGAATATTGTTAACAAACAGAAACAGAAACATATCATGTATCGAAATTGCCACAATTCAAAAACCGTTGAAACGGTCGCTCTACGACGACGTGAGTCGATGGTACTAGTACTCGCAAAGCGGAGTCAAACTAAATGGTTTTAACCTTCAAAAAGTAGTACAGGTCTAGCCTCGGGCCGCCTCGATAGCTTTTGGCCAAATACCAAAATCAAAATTCGTTGAGTAGTTATGACTTTTCAGCCACAACTACAAGTACAGTGTGCTTGTGTTACTCATAACGCCTCTTAGTATTGTAAATATATTTATGCGGAGTTTTAACTTACATTATCGATAATGCTCTTGTTCTGCTGTGTTTTCCGATTCTGCATTAACCATCATTCACTATTTTCAATGCCAATGTCAAGTCCACATGTTATTAGCATTGATCACACTAACATTTTGGTAATTCTTATTTCGTGCTTTTCCGATGTCATTATATGGTTTTAATGCTACACCAAAAACTACAATTTTATTGTTTTATTATTTAAAGTATGATAGCGGTTCTTACGATATTCGACCATATAACAGCAAATCAAAGATGCGCTTTGACGATTAATATGCGAATTCGATTCTAACCTAGGTCTGAGTCTACTATCTGATCGTTTAGAGTGATGTAATATGTCAGCAATGTTACAAATATGAAATTAGTTTAAGTTTGTATAATCATGTAACACAAGTGTCTATATAGAAAGAATGCAATGCATTGATAGTATAATTGAAACTGGAACTAAAGCAACAAGTTGTACATATATACATATTATTTCAATGTGGTTTTCTGAAAATCTAATCAAATTCATATACATAAATGTCAATAGCAATTGAAGCAATGTGCAGCCAACACCTTTGGCCAGCCATTGGCAATGCATGTTGCACCTGTCACAGATTTTCAATGAAATTCAATTGAGTGCGCGTGCAAGCTAAAAGACTCAACACACACCCAATCACACACACTCACACACACAAAAAAATAAGTAAACTGAGAAACAAACAGTCAAACGCAAAAACAAGCAACTAAAGTGTATGTAGGAGTATCTATGTGTGTGTGTGTGTGTGCACACATATTGCAGGCAGAGTGCAATTTCAGCCATCTAAATGCGACTAACTGCAAAATTCACACACTGAGAAGAGCATTCAAGCGCATGCATAGCTCCATGAATGGCCAGCAGGCACACACAATTCAAGATATATATGTATGTGTGTGGGTGTGAGTATGTGAGCGAGTGTGTGTGTCTGCGTTGGTGTAGGAAATGTATTGAATCTTAGGAAGAAATAAACCAGTGTTTAAACTAAGAAACTCTGAATACACTAACTAAATCCAAAAATTTAAATTTAATAGGCGAAATAATTATAAATTTAAAAATTATATAAAATCAAAATATTAAAAAATAAAATTTTTCGAAAATGACAAGTTTTCACTGCATGCTAATTTATTTATACATATTTAATTATAAATCTGGTAATAATATTAGGAAAAACGAAAATGATATTTAAACTATAAACCTAATGGATTCATAACAAAAATCGTTAACGTTAGGAAGAAAATTAGGAAAGTATTTTTAAGAAATAAAAATAAATTTAATTATTTTTATGTTTTCTATGATTTTAATGATAATTTTATATTTTATTAAATGTCTAAGTCATATTTTGTGTTCAAGAAATGTCTAAAAAAAAAAGTTTGTTATAATTTTTTTTCATTTTACACGATTTTTCCATATAAAAAAAAGTTTTTTTGAATTAAACGGTTTTATCAGGAGCGTATCTACCGTATCTATCTAAAACGAGGTATAGGTGTATTTATAAATAAAATTCTAGCTATATCGAATATATAAATATATATTAAAACGCAAATCTGGCCGTATAAAAATTAGACCATATTTTTTGATACTCATTGCCTCAATTTAAAAAAAAAAAAGGTTATGATTTTGCTCTCAAATTATAATTCTCTTAACAAGATTATACAAATTGCTGAAAGGTTTTCACCTTGCAAAAAGACAGCAAGACAGACGGGAGTTGGTTTACCTGTGTCCAGGTGTGAGTATGTTTATGTAAAGTTCGTTATGAGGCTACTGAACAAGCTTTTTTTGTACTGTGAAAAAATAATATGCTTACAATACAATGGCAAAATGCTAAAATGGTAAAATGGTAAAATGGCAAAATGGCAAAATGGCAAAAAGAGCAACAGCCTTAGAGCAATGATGCATACGGATGGGTATATATGGATGGATATAAAAATGTATATATATATATATGACATGCGTATGTACAATATCTCTGTCCGAATGTCAAAATTGAAAACGTTACTCGTTCGAGCATTTTCAAATATTTATGAAAATATAATTTGCACTCGACAGGCAAGCAGGCAAGCAGGCAGGCAGACAGAGAAAGCAACAAATACAACATTGTTGAGAAGCAGTAAAAACTACACAAATTTTATGCGGTCCCCCACGGCCCACCTCGCTCTCTATCGCACTGGCTCTGTGCGAAACGTTATGACTTGCATATAAATTTCTATTTGACTATGGCATTACATGCCATACACACATACACACACACACACACACACACGCACACCCATACATTAATACATATACATATAAGTATATATGCATATACCGAACTATTTGTATACGTCATAGTTGTGTGCATTTGTTGTGGGAGTTTTGGCCGTTTTTGAATGAAAATACTCTTATGTCACTTGACAGATATTTTATCAACATTTAAACTCAAATATTTCTGTAAAAAACAATTATTATAATTTTGCAATTCATACGCACACACACACACACAGATACAGATAGTGACTCTTGAACATATTTATTGCATGCAGTTGCATAGTTTTATATTATTCAATTACTAGTCTCTTTCAAATTTAGATCAGAATTTTACATAAATCATTTGTACCAAGTTTTTCTTTGCTCCACTCCTTTTGGACCTTCTGCGCTCAAAATGAGAGTAGCTCAATTACTAAGGGCTTATGCAGCACCACACAGTCTTTGTATATATATATATATATATATTTTGTCATCCTTCCTGGTATTTTGCCATCCATCTGAAATATTTCAATAAAACTGTTGAGTAGTTGGCATCTACAGCAATTTCTAATAACAATTTATGCTACACCAACTTATACCAAGTACACGACGAGTCAATTGCAAAGACAACGAAACCAGCTCAAGCTCAGACTATACACTGCACTAGATGCTGCTTAAGATTCATATTATTCTTGTTGTTGTTGTCGATAAAGTTTCTAGCCAAGTTATAGCTACGTCTAAGTAGGGGCAGCTCATAAAGTATGTGACTTAATAAACAGATAAATTCATTTTTTTTTCTTCACAAAATTCTTTTGATATTCACCTAATTTTTTGTAGTTTAAGCAAAGCTTCTTGTAGGTTGCTTGCTTTTTGCTGATGGAAAAAAATAAATTGATGTCAAATATTATGATAATATTGGCATTATCTATGGCTTCTCTTTCAATTTGCCTCTAATCGAAGTGTTTGTAAATTTAGAACTATTAAATATCTATACTTTAGAGTAACAATATTTAATATTCGTAGTAGAAACCACTTCTTAAAGTTAGTATTTAATGAAAATTTACTTCACATTTATATTAAATATTTAATATATCCTTAAAAATTTATGCTAAAATGGATTAAAGTATAATGCCGAATAGATTCATATATTTTTGAAGGCTTTTAACGAATCATAACTCTTCAACTTTACATTTATATATTTTCTTAATTTTTTCAAACATAAATTCTTTTTTTTAATTCAAATATCACAGACTTACCGTACCAGCCTCGGAATAAGAAAATATGCACCTCAACACTATTACTATTATTATTTTTATTTTTCCAATTTCCGTCCATTTAAATGCATCGATGGCGCAATATTATACCGCTGCTATAGTACTACAACAAGCTTTAGTTTCCTGCTGCGCTTTGTAATTTATACAAATACAAATTTACAAGGGCTAAACGTGGCATTAATATTACCTCCCTACAGACTTTCACTCTAGCAAATGAGTAAAAGCTTAAGTTTTTCTTTTTCTCAGTTTACAGGCAAAAATTGGTACTCTACCCGGTGATATACTGTTAATTTCCTCATTTCTCTCGTACGTGGGCTGCTTTACGCGCCGTTACCGCGAGGAGCTACAGCACAAGATGTGGCTGCCCAGTTTTCAACGAATGGATGTAAGTATATACGACGTGGTATGGCCCCTCTTTGAGTACTTGAGCCCTGCTTAACTGTGTCTTTATACGGCTTGTGTGGTTTATTAGCCACACATACCACACACGGAGGGCATTGACACGCTGTCGCTGCTCTCGGACGATGCACAGATTGCCACATGGAATAACGAGGGTCTACCCATGGATGGCATGTCCACAGAGAATGCCACCATATTACAGCATTCCACTCGCTGGCCACTCATGATTGACCCACAGCTGTGAGTAGAGAGTATTAAAAATATTTCACTTAATAATCGATGAGTGTCATAAGGATTTCCTTTAAAATTCATGCTAAAAATATCATCATAATTAATAGTAGTTGATAATCGAAACCTTTTCCAACTTTCAGTCAAGGCATCAAGTGGATCAAAAGTCGCTTTGGTGACGATTTGGTGGTGCTGCGTCTCACACAGCGCGGGTTTCTCGAGTCACTGGAAAAGTCCATCACTCACGGTGATACAGTGCTCATCGAGCAAATCGAAGAGACTATGGACACTGTGCTAGAGCCGTTGCTCAGTCGTGCGCTGATTAAAAAGGGTAGATATCTGCGCATTGGCGAGAAGGAAATGGAGTTCAATGCGAATTTCCGACTCATATTGCATACAAAACTGGCCAATCCGCACTACAAGCCGGAAATGCAGGCCCAGACGACACTTATTAACTTTACGGTCACACCGGATGGCCTCGAGGAGCAGCTGCTGGCGGAAGTGGTTAAAATTGAACGACCCGACCTCGAACAAATGAAAATCGAGGTAACACTGCAGCAGAACATGTTCAAAATCTCGCTCAAGGCGCTCGAGGATGAGCTGCTGGCGCGTCTAGCCTCCGCTGGCGAGAATGTCCTAGATGATCATGCTTTAGTCTTGAATCTAGAGAATACCAAACGCACCGTGGATGAGATTGAGAGCAAAGTACGTGAGGCCCATCGTACCACACTGCAAATTGATGAGACGCGTAATATTTATAGGGCGGCAGCGAAACGAGCAGCCATTTTGTACTTTGTGCTGACCGATTTGAATCGCATTAATCCCATATACAAGTTCTCCCTTAAGTCCTTTATGCATGTGTTTCGTCAGGCCATAGCCGTTGCACCGGATGGAAAGAACTTTGAGAAACGTGTGTTGCACCTTGTGGACTCCATTACGCTGCAGACCTATCGATATACACTGCGTGGTCTCTTCGAGGCGGACAAGCTGACCTTCACCTCACACCTTACGCTTCGCATACTTATTGGCGCGGAGCAGGTGGCCAAGGATGAGACCGACTTTCTGTTACGCTATCCCATTGACCCGAATACTTTGTCCCCTCTCGATTTTGTTGGTCGCAGTGCATGGGGCGGCATAAAGACTCTAACCCTGATCGAGCACTTCTATGGCATCGACAAGGATATGGAGAACTACACCAAACGTTGGCGCAAATTCATGGCCAGCGATACGCCGGAACGGGAACAATTTCCAGGTGAGTGGAAGCATCGCACGCCCCTGCAGAAGCTGTGCATAGTCAGAGCACTGCGTCCAGATCGCATGACCTATGCCATGGCACTGTTCGTGGAGCAGACCATGGGTCGCGCCTATGCGGAGGTGCAAACGCCGCCTTTTGCGGCCATATTCAAAGAGCTGAATGCAGCTACGCCGGCATTCTTTATACTCTCACCTGGTGTGGATCCCATACGCGATGTTGAACGTTATGGACAACAGCAGGGTTACCATGCAGATGCAGGCACTTTGGTCAATATCTCGTTAGGCCAGGGCCAAGAGCTGCTGGCTGAGCAGGCCATTGAGCAAGCTCTGGCGTCAGGTGAGCAATGGGTTATACTGCAAAATATACATCTGGTGGTCAACTGGTTGCCCACGCTCGAGAAACTGATCGAGCGCATTGTTTTGCAAACGGAAACCCAAGGCGAAACTCATTTTCGACTATTCATTAGTGCGGAGCCCGCACCCGATCCGCAATATCATGTCATCCCCCAGGGCATCTTAGAATCATCTCTGAAGGTTGTCAATGAGCCACCCGCGGGCATGGCCGCCAATCTGCACAAGGCTTGGGACAATTTCTCACAGGATGCGCTGGAGACCTGCACCCAGGAGGCGGAATTCAAGTCTATACTCTTTGCACTCTGTTACTTTCATGCTGTGGCGGGCGAAAGACGCAAATTTGGACCGCAGGGTTGGAATAAGATCTATCCATTCAACGTGGGCGATCTGACTATTTCCGCTAATGTGCTCCATAATTACTTGGAGGGTAGCAATCGCATACCTTGGGAGGATCTTCGATATCTTTTCGGAGAGATTATGTATGGTGGACATATAACCGATGACTGGGACAGACGGCTATGCCAGACTTTCCTTGAGGAGCTGCTGCAGCAGGATCTTATAGATGGTGACTTTGAGCTTTGTCCTGGGTTTCCTGCACCACCCAATCTTGAATTTGATGGCTACCATAGCTACATAACCGAAATGCTGCCCGAGGAATCGCCGCTCCTCTATGGACTTCATCCCAATGCTGAGATAGGCTTTCTGACTAGCGCCTCAGAACAGCTGCTGCGCACCATCTTCGAGCTGCAACCACGCGAATCCGAGCTGAGCACGCATTGTGGTGCGCCACGCGAAGAACTGGTTAAGATTATGATCGATGACATATTGGACAAGCTACAAGATGAATTCAATCTGCAAGCTTTGCTCAATCGCGTGGAGCGTAAGACGCCCTTTGTGGTTGTGGCTCTGCAGGAATGTGAGCGCATGAATGCACTCATACGCGAGATCAAGCGATCCCTGCGTGAGCTAATGTTGGGTCTAAAGGGTGAGCTGACGATTACCCAAGAAATGGAACGCCTGGACTATGCCATCTTCTATGATCATGTGCCCACGGCCTGGGCCCAGCTAGCCTATCCCAGTATGTTGGGTCTGCAAGGCTGGTTTGCAGATTTGCTGCATCGCATCAAGGAGCTTGCGGGATGGCTGAATGACTTCAAGTTGCCCTGTGCTATATGGTTGGGTGGTTTGTTCAATCCGCAGAGCTTTCTCACGGCCATTATGCAGGAGAGCGCCAGGAAACATGATCTGCCACTGGATCGCATGCTCATCAGCTGTGATGTGACCAAAAAGCAAAAGGACGACGTCACGTGAGTTGCACGAAAATCATTTTAAATTAATGAAAACCCCTTAAGTTTTTTCATCATAGCTTGCCACCCATAGAGGGCGCCTTTGTGCACGAACTGTACATGGATGGCGCCAGTTGGGACTGTCAGCTCAACTCCATTGTGTCTCTGCATCCCAAGGAGCTGCTCTGCGCCATGCCAGTGCTTTACATTAAATCCATTGTGCAGGAGAAGCAGGAACTACAGCGTGTCTACGAGTGTCCGCTCTATAAGACCAGGTGATTGAACCCAACAATGGCTATAGCATTATAGTACTCATCCCCATTTCACACGCACTTGCAGGTCGCGTGGCAACACCTACGTCTGGACACTGAACCTCAAGACACGAGAGCGTCCAGCCAAGTGGATACTGGCCGGCGTTGCGCTTTTGTTGCAGCCTTAAAGTAATGAAAAACTACAACAAGTGGCATGTCATCATCTCATCATCATCATCATCATTATGAAAGGGAGGAGAAAAAGGAGTAGCAGTATCAGCTGCAGTTGGGGCTGCTGCAAGTGCGTCGACTTTTCCAGCTAAGGCGATTCATCAATCAAGTGCTGCTATTTATAGTCCTACTCAGTGCACTAACTCACACAAACTTAAAGCTTAATTACACTCTTTTTACACTGCATAACAAAACTCTGATTATTAGCTACACTGCAAAACAATGTTACACCCAAATACATAAAGAAATATAACACAGAATATCAATTAATGGGGACTTTGAAATGTATGAAAAGGGCGTTGCAAAACCTCAAATTATATCAATTTATAAATATTTAATAATAATTCAAAAAAATAGGGCGTGAGAAAGCCTCAAATGATGTGAGCTAATAAATATTTCATAATAATTAGTCTACACTGTTTCACAGCTTACACAGCCTAAAAATAACGCATACGCCTCGTGCGCTGCCACTGCCAATTCACAGGGCCTCCAATATCCACGTGTGCGGCCCATGCATAATTACCGCGACCCTGAACACAAGCAATCGGCCGATTAACACCATAATGCGATCGCCGAACGACGTCTGCCACTGGGCAATCACGTGTATACCATTGCGCCTCTTTGATAGTATTAAAAAAAAAACCTAAACGAAATGTATTTCATACGAAAGCGTCGGGGCTCTCAGAACCAGCTGATAAGGTCCGCGCACTCACAAATATTTGTGTGTTTTTTTGTTGTTTTTTATTAGTTTGTGCTAAGTGACGCATATAAACATCCGTATAGGGAAAAGTACTAGAAAGCGCGAATAAAAGAGGGGCTCGCCTCAGGCAGCCCATACGACTGGAGCGTGTTTATCTAGGGCAGATGCCATGTTTACTATATGTGTAGCATAAATATTTAGTATTTTGTTCTAATCCTTAACTATGTCTGGGTCTGTCCTTTGTCCGTCTTGTGTTTAATTACGCCATTGAAAGTCTAATTTCGCGTCGTACGTCACTTGTTGTGCAAATATCAGTGACCTTTGCGCCCCTCCTCTTGCCGGCAAGTAAACAACGAGACGGCGCCTCTGGTGCGTAGACTTTGTTGCCGGGCGTGTGCTCTCTGAATACCCTGTAAGCGGAAGTTACTGGTCAGGGTGTATTATTAGAGAGAAATACTGTGATATGCCGCGTAAGGGAATATTACTAAGAAATTTCTTATGAATAGTAGCCTGAGTCAGTCGCAGAATTCGAAGTGATATTTAATGACGAATAACCAGTATTATGTAAGATGTATTTTAAATATTATGACATTAATATATTCTCATTAAATATGTCATAAAAGTGTATCACTGTTTTCTTTTATTAAATTATAGAATTTAACATCACAATACTAAAAATTTGTCTATTAAAGTGATCATTATTTGGATAGTTTTACTACAAAAATCATCTTGTCGCATCTAAAATTTGTTTTATATTCCTAAAATATTCTTAATTATATTCCTTAATTATTAAAAACCAAAATTTAATTATTTAACATAATATTATTATTATAATATTATTATAATACTATTTAACATAATATTTTGTTTCATTTTAATTTTTTTGTTCTTAATTTGTAGAAATTGTAAACGTAATCATCAAGAGAAGTGTATTTGGTTGTCGGCTATGTACGACTGTAAGGTACATATAAATCGATCATTTGTAATAATTAAATCTGAACTTTATTTGCAAAAATGCCGCAATTACTTAGTAACATATATGCATTACATACTATAGCATTTCAAACGACCCCATGCCTGAAGATAACAGGGCAGTAACCATACTATGACTGATCAATATAAAATAAGTTATTTTTGCCGCTATATGACGCGTCATTTCGTGAATGTGTGAGCTCATTATGTCAGTTATGCAGAAATTCTCGCTAGGCGTATTCCCCCGAACACGGGCCTAACACGTGACGCTATCCAAAGCGAGCATATGACCAATACGATCGGATAATCCACCCGACGGACCAACCGACCGCCCGTCCGACCTACACCTCGCTCAAGATCAAGGCAACAGCAACAGATCATTCAAGAATATTTTAGCACAGCTCGTCAAATGTGTATAGTTAGCATATAGCTATAGATAATAGTGTTTGTTTTGCAATACCCCGCTCCGCACCGCACACTCTCCACCCCCGAATAAGCCCCTCACAGACATCGTTCGCCGTTCGCTGTACGATTACAACACGAACGCTCGACCGCAGTCAGCCAGACATTACCAATACCAATACAGCGCGCCGAGAGAATGGTATTTAAGCGGCATATGATTCGCTATGACACATCAGATTCACAATTATCGTGAAACGGCAAACACACAAAAGTTTCAGTACAACAAAAAAAAATCACAATTTTTTACCCGTTGGCAACAAGCAAATTTTAAGAGGAAAAGAAAACATCAGATACATTAAGAGGTAAGCAGCTAAACATTTAAATTATAGCCTCACTTAGTAGAGGTCAGACATACAGAGCAATTTATATAAAAAAATATATATATATTAAGGAAATTTTTGGAGATTTCTTCCAACTGTCATTTCGGATAAATCGCCACTAACTTTCGTTTTCCGTTTTCCATTTTGCGTTTTTACTTTAAGACTCAACTATGGCCACTGCACATTTACCGCTGCAAAAGAGCAAATACTATGCCCACAATGGTGAACCAGGCTGTCAGGGTCTGGACGAGGTCAATCGCATGTTCCGCAATTTCTGGGATCCGACGGCCTACTGGGTGTGCGACAAACAGGGCACACGTGCGCGCCTCCAACGATGCAGCAAATCGCAGCTGTACTCAGAGGAGGCTGGACGCTGTATACCCTATGTGGAATGGAGCTGGACGGATCCCAAGGAGCCGCCAAGTAGACCCAAGTGTTAAAAGTCAATTAGGACTATATAGAATTTAACAGTACAGATATAAAAACATATGCTTAAGTTTATTTATTTATGTTTTTAGAAAACACCTTTACTTGTAAGTGCAAAAAAAATATACAATTCACAATGAATCTAATCAGTACAAATGAAGCGAAAGCAAATGTTTGTTATTTAGTTCTCGTAAATATAGTATATTAGCTTAACAATTTGTTGCCAATTGTTGCTGCAGAGTGTACATTGAGCATAAACAGTTAATAATAATTCATAATTTGACTTAAACTCAATGACAGAAAATTGGGAATGTTTACATTTCATTAAAATTGTAAGCAAAACTGAATTATATGCATTATGTGCTACATATAAGAAGCTGCTACAAAACACCATAAACTAAACGATTAACTAGCTAGTTAGTTAAATTAACTAGTTGCAAAAAACTAAACAATTAAACATGGCCCTGCTACAGGCCTGAGTACGAAAATTTTCTTTTGTTTTTGTTTGAGTTGTTTCGATGCGGGAATGTGTAATGGAATAACTAAAGAAACTGTGGATTTGCTGCATGTGCTCCCCCTTTCCCGGACTCACACACACAGACACATACACACACTTAGAGCTCGACGTGATCGCCCTGCTTATTGATCACCTTAAGCTTCTCCTTCTGCGGTGGTTTCGTGTCCGAGGCAATGTTCTCTTCAACGGGCGCTGGCTGCTTGGGCACTTGGCGTTTGCTTGCTGTGGTTGTTGTTACAGCTGGCTTGGGCGTGGTTGTTGTTGCGGGCTTGGGTGTTGTTGTTGTCGTTGTTGTGGTTGTAGGCTTGGCGGTGGTTGTCGTTACAGCTGGCTTAGCTGTGGTTGTCGTCGGCTTGGCCGTTGTTGTTGTGGTAGTGGTAGGTTTCTTGGTTGTTGTGGTAGTTGTTGTTGTAGTCTTAGGTTTGGGTGTGGTGGTTGTGGTGGGTGCTGCCTGTGGCTTTGGCTTGGCCGTGGTGCTTGAACTGCCCACGGATGCCTCGAGACCTTCGCCCTCGACGCGCACATTGCGAACCTTGACGGTGGGCTGCTTGCCAGCCTTGGGCGACTTGACGCGCGCCAGATAGTGGTTGAATGGTGAGCCCAGATACAAATGATCCTGGAACTCCAGTACATGCGAAATACCCACAACGCTCTTATCAAAGCCGTGCAGTGATCCCACAATGTTGCCATTCCAATCCACACGCACCACAGTGCTGCGTTTAGGTGCCAACAGCATAATGCTCTCGCCATGACCCACAAAGTGCACCAGACGCTTGCAGAATTTGTTGGGATACACGTTGTCAATGTAGCGGAAGGGAAGCTCGAACAGCGTCAGCATGCGTGCCAGGAACAAACGTATGGTGGGGAAACGTGAGAACATCGAGAAGGCGCTGGGATGCTCACTGTCGGCGCTGTTGGGCAGAGGTACCCAAATGCCATCAGCATCGGGTGTCAAATTATCGGGCAGACCAGGCAAACCCTCAACAAAGACCTCGCTCTGACCAGCCTTCACGCCCTTCAGATGGTATTTAATCAGGCGCATGCCACCGGTTTCGGCAACCACAAGGAAATCCTCATTAGGACTCAAAACCAGGCCATTGGCAAAGAATAGTTCATCCAGCAGCAGTTCGCTGACATTCTGTGCCCGATTGTATTTGAACAGACTGAAATCAAGAGAAAAGACATTAGCAAAAGAGAAAGGGAAAAGAAGCAAAGAGTAAGAGACGAATTCATTAGATACGCTTGAAACTTGAAACCGGTTTTTTTTTCGATTTTTCGATTTTTTTCTTTCTTTTGTTTAAGTTAGAAATGAACTCACCGTCCCGACGGGTTGGCAAATGAGGTAAAGACCAAGTCTTGAATGTGGAAATCTGACGAAGAATCTGTCCAATAGATATCGCCCTGCTTTGACACAGCCACCGAATTGAAGAGCTTGGCCGGACGATTAATAGTCTTGCCGGGCAGCTCCTGACTGGGCGATACTAAAAGCGTTTTCTTGTTCGACGTGAGATCAACTTGCCAGAGTCCATAGTATGCATCAGCCACAATGAGATTATTCCCCTGGGTATCGAAAGTCATGCCCAATGGTCGTCCGCACTGGGCCTCCTCAAAGTTCTCGGCTATCGTGAATAAAGTTGCTTATCATTCTGTGTCAGCGATATTAAACTAAACTAAATTAATCCTACCACAGGGCTTGCCGAACTTGGCCACGTGCGTCACATGGTTGGCCGTTAGCTTGATGATCTCACCGCCGTGCAGGCCCGTATAGATCTCATTGTTGCGCACAATTAAACACTCCGGGCCATAGATGCGGCCCTCCAGCAAACGTTCGGCTCCCTCGAGATGGAAATTGGGCTCAAGCGCACCCTTGAGTTCCTTGGGCGCAGTCACACTGTGAATGGGCAAAGAGACAGGGTGGAGTTGGTAGTAATGGGTTTTAGTTTTGCATAATTTGATGAGTACTTACGTGAAGTCTTTGTAGGGGAAAGTGGTGCGTGGTGGTAGACCCGGCAGCAGGATTATGATTAGAAAGAAAATCATGAAATTCATGATTCTCACGCGTAAAAAATGTAGCAGACCCATTTTGCTGGCTAATGGACTAAACGCGAACTGTCTAGATAATGCGGCAATTTGTTATTATATTGACAATGGCAGAAACTAAAAAAAAAGCGACACGACGGCAAAGTTCAATACGAAAACGTAAAAGTCATCGTACCGGTGCAGTGAACCAGGGCTGCAACACAAACAATACGCCTTGTAGCGATGGGATTTCCAAACAGCGATAGATTCAGCAAGTGACTACAACTCAATTCGATTCAAATATCTACGTAAGTTTAAACATATAATAGTTAAATCTGTGTTTGCTGTGCTTTTTATTTGGAATAATGATTAAAGTAAATTTTTTCATCCAAATGATTTAAAATGTTCACATCAATAAAAAATACCAAAATACTCGAACTATCGATAAACTGTCACATTGGGAACTAGTTCCACAGCCAGAGTGTCTTATCGATATATCGAAATCACTAGGCTGCCATTGTTTTTGTAGACAACGCAGTTAATTATGAGCGACAAACTGAATAACAAAGACGAGGCTTACGGCATGGAACAGGACCAGGAGTTAAGTGGAAAACACTATTCGCGCTGCAGCAGCGCTGGCAGCACACACACACCAAACTCATCGGCCCACAACTCTGGTATGTACACAATGTTGTGTCCCTCTTTGTTTTTGTTACCAAAACAAAGCAGCTGATAAGTGATAATGTTGTTGTTGTTGCTGCTATTGTTGCTGATATCACACTATCAGCTAGAAGTGTTATATTACATTTGTGCGAGTTGTCTGTTTGTAGATGATGATGATGATAGCGGCGATGCTAGACACTCGACGGCAGCCAACTCGAATTCCAGCCTCAGCTACAAGGAACGACGACGCTCGGCGCACACACAGGCCGAGCAGAAGCGTCGGGATGCCATCAAGAAGGGGTATGATAGCTTACAAGAGCTGGTGCCACGTTGCCAGCCAAATGATTCATCGGGTTACAAGCTTAGCAAAGCGCTGATACTGCAGAAATCTATCGAATACATTGGCTACCTGAATCAGCAGAAACTCAAGCAAGAAGACGAGAGCGCAGCGCTACAGAAAGAGGTAACAGCGCTGCGCATAATACAGCATGGATATGAGGCAATGCTGCAGCACCAACAAGCGAATCCGGGGCCAGAGGAGGCACGCCTCACCGATGAGGCCAAATTTCAAGTGGTAAACAAAAACCATATACATTTTGTACCCACTGTACTAATAGCTTCTCATTTCATGCTGTAGTTTCAGGCCATAACCGATGAAATGTTTGAGACATTCCAGCATATACCCATGGATAGCTTCAAGCAGCTGACAAGCGGCGTCATTCCTTGGCTGGAGGAGCACTGCAAGCCGCACATTCTGCGCAACATACTTAGCCACACGCTGCAGCAAATGGCGCAGGAGACGCAGGAGAAACAGCAGCAACAAGCCATGGAGCAGGAGGGCGAGGGATTTAGTTGAGCAACAATTCAAGTTGATTATATTGTTGTGTATTTGGTAAATGCTTTCAATTAGTAAATGCGTCATTTAGTTGTTGTAAAAAGCTAGCGTTAAATATTGACTTTGTGCTTAGTTCAACTAGATAAGATTTGTGATAAATGCTATGCTTTGCGACTAACATGCGCCATGCTCCATACTGCCACGTGCAGCCAGCAGCTGCCGCACGATCTCCGTCTGCTCTGTGGCCTCCAGTAGCTGCAGCAATTCCAGCAGCACATTCAATGTGTAAGTCTTGAAGCGCTGCACTTGCTCCGTCACTCCCAAGGGGTTCAGCAGCTCTTGCTGGAAGTTCTGCAAGCGCGTTTCGCTCCATACGTGGCGCGCCTCATGCTGCAGCTTCAGCACGCCGGCGTGCAGGGTATAAACGATGCCCTCATAGAAATTATCCTGCTGCATCTGTGCTGCAACTTTAGCGCTGGCCAGCAGCACCGCAGGCAAATCGCAGCGAAATTCATGCGCACGCACAAAACAGGTGGCAGCCAGTAGACGCACTTGCTCGCATTTATGCTGCAGCAGGCGCCAGCTCAAACGACGAAAGCGTAGCAACAACTGGTCCACAGACGTTTCACGTTCCGTGGGCACAGCTGTACGGACATGCTCCACCTTGGACAGAAAGCCAAGAAATAGTATAATGGAAGAGGTCAACTTGCCGCTGTCGCAGCACTGCAGCATATGCTCACAGGCCTTGGGCAGCACACAGGCTAGCTCTTCGTAGTTGAGCTCGCTGGGTTCCCAGCTCAATTTCGTCTCGAATTCCGTAGCCTGCCGCTGGCCAACCACTTTACCCAGACTGGCGCCAAACAGCTGCAGTGCCGCATTCGATATTGTCCACTCTTTGTTATCAATGTGCTCCATGGCCAATAGCATGATCTCATTGTAGTATTTGCACATGGCTGGACGTAGTTCCGTATCTCGCACCAGCACGCACAAATAATGCAACGCCAGCGCCTCCCAGCGATCATGCGTGTCGCAGGTGGAGGAATTAGCTTCATTGCTTGCCAGCTCGTTCAGACGTTGCAGTATGCGGTGCACGGCGCGATGCAGCAGCAAACGCTCCCGCGTATGGTCGTTCTTGAGCATGTGTAGAAACATAATTGAGAAACCAGCCCCACGTCTTGTGGTGCTCACTTGACGATCACCCGAAAGCAGCTCGTGCTCCAGGCAATCGTGTAGCAGCTGGAAACTTGGATGATCGCCGGGAAGCGTCCCGGAGATGGCGCGCGTTACTTTGCCTATGCTCAGGCCAGCGGCCTCAATGGCGCCCTTGTGTCGGCAACGGGTCAACACGCGAACACTGACATCCAGGCAACGCTTCAGTGAAGTAGAGTCGTAGGTTTTAGTGCGCAGGAGCGCACAGCTTGAGGTGCTGGCAAGATCACCACAGGCCTGACATGGAAGACAAATGAGAATATGTAAAGCCAGCGGATGTAAAGGCATACGATCAACTCACCTTGAGTGTCAACCAAAAGCTCATGAGCAAATATTTGCGACAAGATTCCGCATCCTCGTCTTCAGATGCAGCATAGGCGCTCTCGCTGACCAGCAGCTGCAGGCTCTCATCCATATCCTGGAAACTGGCAGCCATGGCGACTGCTGCTGCGCCATTTTCGCGCCTGGCATTGGCCAGATTAAGAAAATCCAGTACAACATTTAGTATGCGTTCCACTAAGTACAAAAGATCGGGAATGACTTCAACCATAAAGCTGCTTTCAAGCCCGCCGAGTAGCTGATTTAGCAGACTGATGCGGCCAAAAAGATGACCACCAGTGACTTTAGCTGTATGCAGTGGATCCTGCTGAAATGTGACCAATATGCTGCTCAATTGTCGTTGGTTTTCTTCGAACAATTGCTTCAGTTGCTCCGGCTCATTTACCAGTTGTGCATAGAGCGTGACTAGCGCACACTCATCCACGTCGGCGCTGGAGCAGAGTGTGTGACACTGCTCAATACACTTGTCCACATCCACATGGTGGAGCTGCAGCAGCAATGAAACCGTCAACTCCAAGGCATCATCGAAACCTTGAGGATCATGCAACGAATTGTATAAATGCTCCGACACAGTCTCAGACCGAAAAACATGCTGCTCCAAGAGATATTCGCCCAGCTGTTGATTTTGCTGTGTGCTGCACATTTTGGCATTCTTGGCCACAACAGACCTGTACAAAGATTTGTACAGCATCTCCAGCATTTTCAATGCAAAGATTCTTGGCTGATACACATCCGAGTGCAAGTCCTGCTCCGCAAGCTGTTGCAGCTGGCTGAAGAAACGTCTAATATCCTGGGCCAAGGCAGCGCTTCCATCCACCTTCAAGGCCTTGTGGAAGTGCTTGGCCGTGTGATTGATGATGTTGGGCATTTTACCCAGTATGGTATTGCGAAACTCGGAGCTCTCCATGCCGCGGTGTCGCTCAATGAAATTGTAGAAGAACTCCAGGCAATCCTCCACAGCAAAATTGCTCAGATTGTCCACTAGGAACTTAAAGATTAAGAGTTGTGCATCGGTATCAAAGCTGCTGCAGTTGGTCAGCAGCTCAGTGCTAATCTTGAAGAAATGCAGCTTGGATGTTTTGTAAATTTCCTTCGCAAACATACTGAAAATAAGTATTAAACGTAACTGTTCGCTGGCTGAACGTTCCGCCTCCGAATTGGTAAGAAACTCCACAATTTCCGGCTTGCTTTGCAGAAGCAGAAAGAGCGCATCCCGTTGCTGTATGCGCAGAAACCACTGCGAGTAAAAGTTTTGTATTTCCGCTACGCTCCCATTGACCAGCAGGTCTACGGCCAATTCCAACAGTGCAGCAGAACGCTGATTACTGAGACTCTTGACGGGATATTGACTAGCAGCTCGCAAGCCTTTGTAGTTGAGACTCAGACGCAGTCCCGCGAAGAATTCCGATTGGCTGTGTTCACTTTTGGCCAGCAGCTCAGACAGTGCATGTGAGTTCAGTATGCCACTGAGGAGATAGTATTTGTTGCGATTTGTCCAGGGCCAGAACTCGACAATGAGACAGAAGTAGGAGTAGGCGCGTTCCTTCTGTCTGCAGCAGTGATTGAACAACGTCAATGTTTCCTCGCGTGAACCCAACTGGCTCTGACGCTGTAGGCAGTGATAAAAGTGTTTCAATTCCAGCGGCAGCAGCTCCAATCTGGGAAACTTCTTCACCAGCAAGTTGGTGGCCTTAAGCTGATGTACCAAACTGCTACAGTTTTGCTGCAGTGCATCCAAAATGGCAGCCACACACTTTTGCTCAATCAGCTCGGCATCGAGACGTGACCAATGATCGGTCAATAGCACCGACTGCAGCATAAGGAATGCCTTTGGGTGCTCCAGTGATAGCAACTCGGGCAGTTCGCCAAAATACTCATCCTTCAGCTCATATTTGTGCAGCACGTGATAATAGACGCGAAAGTTGACATTCAATGCAGCCTGATTAATACTGATGGTATCTGGTTTGTTGGCCTCTTCGTTAATTTGTGCTGCCAATTTTTCGAGCACGTCAGCGGGCGTGGCATCCCCAAGTGACTGCAAATAATAGATATTTAAATGAATATAAAATGCAAACCGGCTGCTAGAAGACTTACCTGCATATAACAGAGGAAATCGCTTTGATTTTGTTTATCTGTTATCCTAGCTGCAGCCATTGCAAATGTTAATTGCCCGGCGAGCGGTCGGTGATAAGCGAGTCGTAAATAAATAATAACAAGCAACCACCAACATGC
>JBANCZ010001072.1:0-25032 GCA_037040025.1 Sphaerogastrella javana | reverse complement strand
GCCGACGCTCAGCCGACGCTCAGCCGACGCTCGGTCGCCGCTCTGCCACCGCTCAGCCGACGCTCAGCCACCGCTCAGCCACCGCTCAGCCGACGCTCAGCCGACGCTCAGCCACCGCTCAGCCGACGCTCAGCCACCGCTCAGCCGACGCTCAGCCGCCGTTCGGCCGCTCAGCCGACGCTCAGCCGACGCTCTGCCGCCGCTCAGCCGACGCTCAGACGCCGCTCAGCCGACGCTCAGCCGTCGCTCGGCCGCTGTTCTGCCGCCGCTGATGCCACAAGAACAAGAGGCGACGGTAATTCGCATGAGCGTGAGGCGATCGTAGTCGAAATACGGAGAATAAGAGGCGACACTAAGTCTCACACCAATTCTTGTGTTCTGCTTTGACTCCAAGGGATCATAGCAAAAATGCGAGTAGTCAGTCTTAAGCAATCGTTGGCGGTGAACAGAACATGTCGCAGCAATGTTCGTGCCAAATATCAATACTGTAGCTCTTATAATTTCCGAAATCTAGGTGTTCATACAGACGGACAGACAGACAGACGGACATGGCTTAATAGACTCGTCTTCTCATCCTGATCAAGAATATATATACTTTATGGGGTCTGCCACGCCTCGTTCTGCCTGTTACACACAAATCGGCTTTGCACAAAGTTAATAGACCCTTTTGTGTTTTTTAAACACAGGGTCTAAAAATTCGTTCTAAAAATGCTTTACAAAACGTAAATATTTTTCTGAAAAAAGTTGGCATCATTGGCCGCACAACACAAATTCTATCGATTTCGATAGTTGGCTTGAAACACCCTGTGGCAGCAAGCGGTAGTTCGAAGCAATAAAACTGTGAAGTGTTTTCTTCGATCCCATACAAAATCAACGGGAACCAAATGTGAATAATGTGCTTATAATAATATTATTTTTTCGCTTTTGATTATGTTAGTTAACAGAGAGTAAAATTGCAACTGATTTATTTGAAATCGTTTACAGAATATGCAGAAGGTGCTTGTAGGGCAACCCAATTTGAGTGCGAGAACGGCAGCTGCATCTCCCAGTTTGAGGTGTGCAATGGAGTCAAGAACTGCCCGGACGGAACCGATGAGACAGGCCTGACGTGCGTATCACAGCGGCAGCACTGCTCCAAGCCATACTTCCAGTGCAGCTATGGAGCGTGCGTCATAGGCACAGCAGCCTGCAATGGAGTCAAGGAGTGTGCGGACGGCTCCGATGAGACGGTGCTGCGTTGTGGCACTGAGGATGATGTGCGGGATTTTGATCGCCGGCAGCAGGGTAATTGTCAGTGAGTATTTCTCGATTCCAGTTTGCGAAACTTGAATCTAAGATTTTCTTTTTCTGATAGGGTGAACGAGATCAAGTGCCCCTCGGGCATATGCCTGGATAAGAGTCTCTATCTATGCGATGGTCGGGATGATTGTGGCGATGGCAGTGGGTTTGATGAGTCGGTCACACTGTGCGGACACCTGGAGTGCCCTGGCTATTCGTTCAAGTGCGCCAGTGGCAGCTGCATCTCTAGTCAGCTGGTTTGCAATGGCAAGAGTGATTGCTTCGATGCTAGCGATGAGGCTCCGCTCTTGTGCAACACGACGTCAGTGCCAACCCAGGCTCCGCCACTGAATGTGCTGCCAGAACAACTGGGCTGTCCGCTGCCGTTGGGCGATGAGCGTCCCATTCTGAAGGATCATCATGGCAACGTGCTGACTCCGCCCATTATCAGGGCCACGGTCAAGTTCTCCTGTAATCCTGGCTTCGTACTGGAGGGTGCCGAGAGCAGCCACTGCGCCAATCGTAAATGGAGTCTACCCGTCGTGCACCGATGCAGAAGTAAGTAATCATGGATATGATATGAAATATCTTCATCTATTACAATGATTATTATTATTCCTGCAGAATACTGTGACTCCAAGCGGGATGCCTTTGGCAATTCCAAGGATCAGTTCTTTGGCTATTCCACCCGTCCCACCTGCACCTACAAGGGCCAATACGTCAACTGCGCCGAACGCTACCATCCGCCCGGTACGGTTGTCAAGTTCGAGTGTGCCACGGGATTCCAAACGCTACGTACCTCGCTTCCAGACATACTGTGCCAGCCCAGCGGCCATTGGAGTCGCGAGAGAGTTCGCTGCGATCAACAGTGCGGCCAGATTGCCACACCCATCAAACAGTTTTCAGCCTTTGGTTATTCCATAAATAATACAGTGGTGCCCTGGCACATCGGCCTCTACTCCTGGCACAACGAGAAGGACTACAATTTCCTGTGTGGGGGCTCCCTGCTTACGCCCGATCTGGTCATCACAGCAGCCCACTGTGTCTTCAACGAGGTCACAGGTCAGGCCTACAGTGCGGAGACGTTTCAGGTGGTCGCTGCCAAGCTATACAGGGACTACAACACGGCCACCAACGAGGATCGCAAGCAGCGTGTCAAGGAAATCATAGTGGCGCGGTATGTGCAGCTAAAATATATATCTAGGTGTACAATGGATGTTGCATCAATTTAACGAGCCATGTTTCTACATTCTCCTGCTGTTCCGGTCGAAATGGACGAACAATTTTGGATCAGACTACAAATTGAAGAGTGCAGAAATATGGAAAGTTCAATTTATTGGAGTTGAAGTTCTGATACATACCATTTCCTTTATATTTCGAAATTTTTAAACTGTAATCATAATTGTTTTTAAACCTTCACACTATATTAAGTTTAATACTGCTTAATTTAAACTGTGGATCGATTCTTTACAGTGGCTACAAAGGGAGGGAGGATAACTTCATAAATGATTTAGCGCTGATCGTGTTGGAGGAGCCCTACGACCTGAGCAACGTCATACGTCCGGTCTGTGTGCAGTTCTCGCACTACGCCGAGAAGGAGTCCATCAATAACAATGTGATTGGACAATTCGCCGGCTGGAACTTTCAGGATAAACGTGAACTGCAATTTGTGCCAGCGGAATCGAAGATGAACTCCGTGTGCGTGGCTAATCTTAAGGACATTAGTCCGGACAAGTTCTGCATGTACACCGTGGGCAAATCTCAAGCATGTCATGGTGACAGTGGCGGAGGATTTACGGCTGTGCGCGAGACAAACGCCTTCTCACAGGATTCCATGCGGCACTTCTTGTATGGCGTCGTCAGCAGTGCACCAAATGCGGGTCAGTGTGCGAACAGCCTGACCACGCTGACGAATATCCAGCACTTCGATCAGCTCATCAAGGATGCCATTAATCAAAGTGTGGAGAATAGATCGTAATCACCATATCTGTTTATATTTAGATTAGACTAAGCGCTGTATACCATAAATATGTACATAAACCAATCAATATAGACTAAGCTGATGCTACAACAAATATAATCTAATACTCGTAATGTTATTGAGAAGCCCAGCTGAATATGATTTTAATATCTCTATTATAAATTGAATATTTTTGAAATGACAATCTAAAACGTTTCATTCAAAAGCCCATCAATACCCGAGCAGTTGTATTAAATACATCAATTAAACATCAATATAAATAATTTAAATAATGAAGACAAGCTGAACAGGCTGCTCTGTTTAAAATGATATCTGAAATACACACATACTTTTATATCATGGATATACTTGGTTAATATAATTCAAATTCCAAGCAAAAAGACTCAAAATTTCAAGTTGCTTAAGCCGAATCAATGAATACATCAATGAAACATTAACATAAGTCATTCGAGTAATGAAAATATGCTAACATGCTCTCTCTAAACTGAACATGTAAATTCATTTTAGTATATACCATAATGCTTTCGAACTATTTGCGAATTCATTCATTCATTCATTCATTCATTGTTTGCGCTGTTCTCAATATGTCGTTGTGGACAATTTACAGAACATCAAAAACGTTAGGTTAATAAATTAGGACTGCAAAGAAAGCCCCAGTCATCCGCTCCGTTTGGAGTGCTCCTTTTGCTGTTGCTGCTGTTACCCTCGAACTATCTTTGAAACCATTTGTAATTTTTTGCTTGAAAAAAAAAAGGAACAGCAGCAGCAGCAGCAAAAACAAGAAGTACAAGCAAATTTTAGTCCACTTCTGTTTTATGGCAAATTAATGGAGCGACATGCTGCCCCATGTTCGAACTGCCTCCAGGCTTCAGGCACAGTCCGCGATGTCCACGCGTCCATTTGTCCACTTGTCCAAATGTCCACTTGTCCAGTTGCCCATACGTCCAGTGGACCAGTGCCACGTTCTGTGTCGCGCCTAGCAGGTGGCCTTCTGCATTAAGGGGCGGCAGTTACTTCCAGCCCCCACAGGACGGAAGCTTCACTGGACCATGACACTCATGCTCCAGCTCCTGTCCATGCTCCGCCTCCTGCTCATGCTCCTGCTCCAGCTCCTGCCTTTGCCCCCGCTCCTGCTCCACTGTTGTTTGTTTCACACATGCCAAATGAATGTGCTTTTTTTTATAGTTGTTGCTCTGGATGTTGTTGTTGTTGCTGTTGCTGTCGATGCTGTGCCCCATGTGTGTGTGTGTGTGTGTGTGTGTGTGTGTGGGAGTTCGTGTATGTGTGTGTGAGTGTGTTGTTGCTTTCTTTTGCCGAGTTTGCCATGTTGCCAGCCGGGGCTAACATATTGGACATTTATTATTTTCGTGAGTGTTTTTGCTCGTCGAGGTAAATTATGGTGCTGCAGTTGAGTGGTGCAAGGGGTGCGCAGGGCGTAGAGTACCGTGCTGAGCGGGCGGTGGGCAGAGGGAAAGTGGGGGGATGTAAGTGTAGGACGACCACTGTCAGTTCATTTGTTGCATTGTCGCGCCAAATTGGTTCGCATGGCCAAAACGCTTAGCTGAATCAGATTAGATCCTGTGTATGGCCCCAGTGATAATACCCCTCATACGGATGGCGTGCTGTATGGGGTATATCTGTGTATCGATAGGTCGATTCGTCTGTGCGGGAGTGTTAAATTAATAATTGCATAAATTTTACATGTGCTGTTGCATGAATTATGATCGGCGCAGCATAAATCGCGAATAATGTGCGCACTGGCCGTGCGAATATTTATGACTGTGACTGTAAATCATCAAACCATAAACGCACTTGCAGCGTCCTAGCGGTCACATGGCGTGGCAAATGCACTGCATCCAACACTACCGAGTTCTTTATTTTATATGGAATTTACCACCGAATCTTTACTCTGGTTCTGGTACCACGCCTCAGCCCACAACAATAGCACGCACTCATACTTGTACTTATATATTTGGAGCCTGTGTTTAAGTTACTACTCACATTGAATTCGACGTGAACTTCAATATCTAAATAAATAAATTTAAATAAATCTCAAATATATTTATTTTCATTAATTTGAAATAAATATTGATTTATTAAAAACAGTTTTCATTTATTATTATATTTATTTATGTTTTAATTTAAAAAAAAATTTTTTTTTTTGTAAATACTATTAATTTTGTTTATTAAATATTTATTATTACTCGTATTTCTTAAAAAAAAAAATTACTTCATTTTCTTCATAATTCCGTTCTTCATAATTCCATTGAAAAATTCTTTTCGCTACCTGGCGTAGATGCTCAGCTGGAAAACGACCCTTGCCCACAACGTTTTAGTCGAATTGAAGTGCTGTTGTAATTCCCAAGTTGTTTTTCCGCCAAGAACAGTTCAAATATGCACGATATGTTTCTAGTTTTCGTTCTTGCTTCGGCAGAACATATACTAAAATTGGAACGATACAGAGAAGATTAGCATGGCCCCTGCGCAAGGATGACACGCAAAATCGTGAAGCGTTCCACATTTTTTTGCTAAAGTCGATGTAACTCCATATATTTTACCATAAAAATACTACATATTGTACAGTAGACACAAAATACAAACATGTTATTTAATATATTATTAAATATTATATATTATTTTAAAATTTAATATAATTCAATTTATAATATTAACATGTATTTTCAGGTATAAATTATTAAAACAGAAGTCAAAAAATTATATTTATAAATCATTAATATTACGCAATATTTAGTAATTTTTATCTGTATGATAACCAAATTTTCATGCATTTATAATTTACAGGAAATGAGCAGACGAATGGTATTTTTAAGATTAGCCCAGTTTGTTGTTCTAACACCTAATGTGGTCAATTAATTGATCCACTCATTCGACATTCATTAAACTGTATAGATCTTTTTATGGAATTTTTAATGCATTTATCATATAAAGTAAAATTTTAAATAATATATGTCCCCCGATACGAAACATTGCACTGCGAACGTGGTATGCATAACACCGAGAGTTGACCTCAGCTTTGCATTGTTTGCACATTATGTTCGGACTTCGAAATATGCACTGATGATATATGAGCGAATTTAATGAAGTCGCACAATTGTTCAAATTGATAAAATATTTTGTAATTAATTTTTTTTTTGTATGTTGAACAAAAATTGTAGAGAGTGTAAAATGTTCAGAGAGCGGCAGACCAACCATTCATAATGCCCACAGACGATGAGTTGAGAATGAAATGCGTAAAATATTTGCTGCATTTATTTTTGTCGAGTATTTATTATTAATTAAGGTAAAATTTAGTAGAACTATTATTTAAATATTTTATTTAACTATTCTATGAACAATAAGTTTCAAAAGTAATTATTTACACTTAGTAGAAAAAGTTTTTGAATATTGTTCAGCTGTGAATTATGAGTATTTAGAAACTATGGCAATATTTGCTATTTTTAGAAGAAAGCGAATAAGTACGTGTGTATGTATTTGTATGGTAAATATATTCTTTGGAATTCGAAAAAAAGCAATGGTCACACTGGCAATAGATGCAACCTTTTTAAAAATGAAGCACTTCCGGCTGATGAGGCCATTATTCTTAATACACGCATGGAAATGAACAGAAATTCGCCCAATAAAAGTTCAATGCCATAAATTAAGCGCATCCTTGCCAGGACTGCCGGACCTGCTGCCAGCTCAAGCAGTTGCAGCAGCACATAGAGGAAGAGATAGAGAGAAAGACACAGAGAGATAGAGTGAGGTAGTGGGAGAGAGAGGGTGGCCAACAGCTGCGGAGCTGCGTCAAATGTTGGCAACCAGACGGGCGGGCAGCCAACAACCAAGAACCAACAGCCAACAGCCAACAACCAACAACCAAGAGCGAAAGCAGCGTTTCCTGCTTCAATGGCGCCAGCTACAGCAACACGAATGTCGCTAGGAGAGGGAAGCGAGAGAGCGAGAGAGCGATAGAGAGATGTACAGAGATATAGGTATGTGGCGTTGTCAGCGATCAGTAAATACGTTTCCGCTTTGCTCACTAATACATATCCTATTTAGTTTCCGCTGTGCAGAGCAACTTAAAGTTCCGGTGTGACCGAAAAAAGAAAAGTATTTTTTTGCAAATTTAAATTACAAATGATAAACGAAACTCCATGGACGAAGAGAGTGAAGCGAAAAGCTCAAAAAAAGTGTAAAACGTAGAGCAAAATTAAGGAGTAACCAAATGGCACATTAAGTTCAGCTGCTGCACTGTAAACGACCAACACTTTGATGTTTCGAATTAATTTCATTTTCTATGCCAAACACAATACTATATACATATTTGAACAATACGCAAGGAGCAAGGAGCAAGGCGTAAGGCGCGTGGCGCGTAGATTTATGGGCGGATGGCAGACAAAATGTCTGCTGCGGTTGGGTCAGTCTTTCGTCTTCAAGGATAACGGCTGCAGCTACTGAGAAACAAGGCAAAACTTGCGAAAGCAGTTGCAGCAGCAGCAGCAGCAGCAGCAGCAAAAACACGCCAGCATGGCCAGAGCTAGAGAAACTTGGCTATGTCAAAGTCAATCGGGCAACTGTGCGAGGGGCAGCGGGTGGGGACGGACGCGAGTTGGTAAGTTTTTGTGGCGCAGTGCAGTTTTCCAGACGAAAAGTGCAGCGTTCGCATTTGAACCCGCAACCCGGAAACCGGAAGTACTCCATTCAATCTGCGAACAAGCAGCAAACCATCACTCACAGCAGACTCTAGACTCCTTCAGCACCACCAGCACCACTAACACCATCAGCAGTACCCGCAGCACTAGCAGCCATTGCAGCAAACAAAATGAGAAATTCTCTTTTTATTTAAATTCCGGCCAACAGCAGCATCACAAGCCAGAAACCAAGAGAGCCAACTCACAGTTCACAGCTCACAGCTCACAGCTCACAGCTGCAAGCTACTCTTGCTGACTTTTTCCATTGGCGCTTCCGGCGCAAGTAAGATGAATGTTGTGCCACCGACAACACGATGACGCCAATAGTTTTTTGTTTTTGTGTTTGTGTTTGTGTTTGTATTTGTGTTCGAGTTGTATGCAGCATTCGCAAGTTGCCTCAGTTTGTTGATTCAGCAAATGTGCCACAACAGGCGGCCCATAAAACAAACAGAAAACAAACGATATATTTTCCAAACATTGGCACTGTTTGAAGTACTTACTAAAATCGAACGATTGACTAACTAATAATTAAAAATACTAGACAACACATATTTCTTTAAATATATCTAAATTGATTGTACTTATAAAATTCTAAATTAAATAAACCCCTATACCTCGTTTTACACGGTAGATACGTTCCTGACAAAACCGTGTAATTCGAAAAAATAATTTTTATATGGAAAAATCGTGTAAATCGAAAACCTATAAACAAGCTTTTTTTAGACATTTGTATTAAGAAAATACAAAAAAAAAATCATTGAAATTATAGAAAACATAAAAATAATTAAATTTATTTGTATTTCTTGAAAATAATTTCCTAATTCGCTTGCAGCCAAAATTTGTCATATTCCAAAAATTTTGTTTTTTAATATTTTGATATTAAAAACCGTGTAAGATCGAAAACGTGTTAAACGAGTATAGTGTAAAACGAGGTATAGATGTATTATTTTTATTTGAAATGTCCATTTATGATGATTTAGCGCCAATTAATAAGAAAAAAAAACACATTTGACAGATGCGGCCAAAGAATTAACATTGATCCAATCCAATTGAAAGACCCTTTATGTTGTTATTGATGTTGTTTTTGTTGTTTCTTTCTGTTTTTGGTGCTGTAGCTCCATCTCCATGTGCAGACGTGTCGCCACAATTTGCCGCCGCCGTCGCTTGGCGCCTCAACAGATTCAAAATAGGGGGGAGGGGAGTTGAGTTGGTCGCCACACAACAATTTTTTTTTTTTAATAACGTGCAACAACCGCGGCCGCGCCTTTTGCCACTTTGCCACTTGACTTCCACACCGGCTAATACTGTGATTTGTTCTCCTGTCGTTTTTTCTCTTGTTTTCCTTTTCTTTTTGTTTCGCTTTTTCGCTCTCTTCTGCTGTTGCTTTAGCTGTGCTGTTCATTTGGCCATTTTTTTTTCAAATCTGACTAGATTAGTCTAGCAAAGGAAGGATCAAAGAGAATTTGAAATATTTCCAATTAGCATGCATATATACTTTTTGTTATCGATTACACGATAAGTTTACACATAACAAATGTATTTCTTGAATCAAATAATCTGTCTTTAAAGTTTTATTCATACCGTTATTAAATAAGCTGAGATCCACTGTATATACTTACTGTTATCGATTACACGATTTGTGTTTTAAGTATATTGTCGATCTTTGCCGCTAGTGATGCAATTTTCCCCGAAACAAAACGAGTACAAAATAGTCGATTTTTTATATATTTTAGGATTAAATTATTTTAATTAGATTGCATGAACTTTTGAAGTATTTTTTCGTTCAATCCTAAAAAACCAGCTGATATAGCAAAAAAAATTTCACAATTTTTGCCTATAAATTTCTTTAAGAGTTCTATTACTTTCATTAATTACAATTGCACTTCTAAATCTAGAAAAGTAAACATTTCCGGATATTTTAATTTTTTTTTTTCAGCTGAAAACCGTGCAAATCTGTCCGGAAAAATGTCCAAAATATCAACACTGCTCTGCCACATACAAGCCTCCGATTGTTTATCAATGGCATGCGATTTGTTCATCGGTTATCGGATAGACTAAATTTGAAATATACAGATTCTGTGTGATAATATCTGTAGAAATGGGCGTAATATACAATTTAAAACTTGTTAATAATATATAATAATTTAGTTATCTTGTAAAATATACAAAGAAATTAGTTTTAAGTTGAAAATTATTTAACATATATAAACTTTGTTAAATTTATTTTTTATACCATTGTTAGTTTAAGTATTAACTATTAAATAAATGAACCAAAAAACTATGTAATGTGGCCCAATGTGCAATGTGATAATTTAAAACAATTTACTAGTCTTTTATGCCGCTTGCGTTTCCCTGTGCGCTTAACGGAGTCGTCCTTGATGCACAACAACAAAAACAACAACAACACACACACACACACACACACATTCATATGAATATGTTTGTATATATAATGAAATGGAGGGATTGTATGGCGCCGCCTATGATCGCCGTTGACGTTGTTGTCGCTGTCTCTGTCTCTGGCGTTTCTTCTTGTTTTTTTTTTCTTTTTTTTTTTTTGTGGCAGTTTCTGGAAGAGACTGAGAGATAAGGCAGCAATTTCTGCGCATCGCCAGTCATGAGATATGCATGATATGATTATAATTATATGGCAAACAGTTGACTCGCTGATAGCGCCACGCATGGCAACAAAAACAACAAGAAAACCAGCAACAACAGCAGCGAGAACAACAACAACAACCCTAGACATAGCCAAAACGATGACAATGCTGATAATGGAGACTAGCGACAGGGTCACTGCCAGCAGCAACAGCAACAGCAACAGCAGAAGCAGAAGCAAAAGCAGAGGCAGAAGCAAAATCCAGAAGCAGATGCATCAGTAGATTCAGCAATTGCATTTCCTTTTGACGAAAATATTCGCTGGGGGGTCAGCAGATGCAGCTGTTGCGCGCCAACGAGACGCGCGCCTTCAATTCCATTGAGAGAGCTTGCCGCGGCGTCGCTGTCGCTGTCGCCGCTGCGTCGCCGTCGCCGTCGCTGCTGACGGTAGTTTCATTGTAAAAGCTGCTTACTATTGGCGTCGCTTGGCGGCGTCAACAACAACAACAACAATAGAAGCAACAACAACAACAGCAACAATGGCGAGTAGAATGGCCCGACGCGATGTAATCGGCTCGTATGCTTTTGTTTGTCGTTCGTTCGTTCGTTCGCTTGTTCGTTCGGCTTGCTGAGCTTCGTGTTTGGTGATCGGGTCTCCCATTCGTTCCTTTGAATAAAACCAGTGCTCGCTTGCAATTTTCACTTAGTTTGAGTCCGAACGGCGACTGCGCCGGCGTGTCCGTGCGTACGTGTGTATGTGTGTGTGTGTGTGTGTGCATGTGTGTGTGTTTGCGCGCGTATGCGTATAAGTATGTATGTTTGTATGCGTGCGCGTGTCTGTGCATGCGTACGAATCTGTACATTAGATCGATATCAAATTTAACTGCATTAATTGATAAAACGAATTGTATCGATTATCGAAAAATTAGCGCGGCAAGATCGGGTTTATGTGCATTGTGTTTAAATTGTTTGTTATCAATTCTTATGTTTATTTATTTTATTAAAGCCGCATGCGCAACAGAAACAATCATTAAATGTAACAACAAATAAACAAACAATAACAATAATATTCATAATAATAAACAAGAAAAGGAAAATGAACCGAAGATAAGAACGGAAACATATACATTTTATTTGAAATAAAAAATCGAAAATCGCTCAATCGTCATCGGTGCACAATTCGCAATCTTTATCTTTCTCTGTGGCAATTTGTTATTGTGTATTTTAATATTTTTTGTCAATTTTTTTGTTTGTTTGTTTGTTTGTGTTTTTTGTGTATCGAACGCTTTGAATTCGCTGTTGCCCCACAGCATTTACCTTACATCACCTTAAGCAAACCCAACATCATAAACATCAGCATCAGCGACATCAACAACATCATCAACATCATCATCATCATCATCATCGTCGTTATCATAATTACTACAGGCTGTGTCGGCATTTGCGGTTGACATCTTTACGGGCTTCATTCAGAGCAAAAACAATTCAAAGCAAAAACAAAAGCAAAAGCAAAGGCAAACACAGTATAATAACATTACGGGTAAGTTTCTAACTGTAAATGCTAATCAATTATTAAAAAAATAAATCCAAGTTCTTTAGTAACTCATTGAACTACGTTAAAGTGTTTAAAACATATTCATATCGATACCAATTTGTATAAATTTATTTAACAAATTAGCATTTTACATTGTTTTATGAATTAATATTATATTGCTACTTAGAATATATACTAAGAATGCACATATAGATATATACATAGCTAAAAGTTCAATTCATTTCTAGATATACATATATACAATAAAGTATCAAACTTTACTTTGGGTTAAGGCACTTGAAGATTCCTAAAGGTCGAATTCGACCTAACGTATAGTAGATCGAACTAATTTCTCCAATGAAACAAAGTGAAATGGTGGGAGGGGGAGGTGGTTATAGTAATTTCAATATTTTATTTTTTTTTTTTTTGAATTTTTTGTTTTTTTTTTTTAATTTTTTTGGTTTTTTTTTTGTGGTACTGCTTAAGCGCTCATTAAATACTTTCAGTTGTTTTTGGGCCAAACAGTATCCATATATTAAGCTAATTTCCTGTGTGATCTCAGCCAGACACACACACACACACACACATACACACACACATATACAATCAAAGAGATACTTAAAGATATATTTGTATCTGAGAGATACAGAAAGCCAGGCAGGCCAAATAAATGCCACAAGCAACTCCCAAAAATGGTAAAAAAAAGCGCGGCGCATGTTTTGGCCAACAGCAACAACAATAGCAACAATAGCAACAATGTATGGGGCACAACAAATAAAATCAAATTAAATGATTTGTTATAACAAAACGTATGTATATATATAATAGTATAGTATATATGTATATATGTTCATGTTTGTAGAAAGATTTGTATATATCGATATACGATATATTGTGGGCTGCACGTTGCGTCCAAGGTGTTCGGTCCGTCCATCCGGCCTTCTGTTTAACTATTCGTTCGTCTTTTACTCTCATGATCCGTGATCCATCCCAAGAAACGTCTGTGCGAAATTTATGGCCTGCATTTGTTGTACAACAAGAAGCTGGAGTCCGAGCGCCAAATGCGAGAAAGAAACACACAAAAAAATAACAACAACAACGTCAAAATATATATAAATGTATACAAAAAAAAAAAAAAAGAAAGAAAAACAAACGACGTCGCCATAAAAAAAAATACATTTTCGGCCCACATGCGATGGAGCCGACGCGGAGACGCCCGCCACTAAAGAAATTAAAATATGCCTCGAGACACCAACAGCCTCACAGAGTGTGTATATATGTGTGTGTGTGTGTGTGTGTGTGTGTGTGTGTGTATGTCTGAGTATCTTTGGAGTTACGTGCGATCTGGACAGACAGCAGAGCATATGCCTGTTTTGGAGCCCCGCAACCCGTTAACGCCCTCTCACAATGTTAGTCGTTCCGTGTTTTACGTTAAAAGTTTCATTTCATTCATAAAAATAATAACTCTACGTATCTATCTCTCTCTCTCTGTCTGTCTCTGTCTATCTCTTTTTCTTTGTCTTTCTCTTTCCCTCTGTGTGTGTGTGTGTGAGTGGGGCCTCTATGGGTGTGTGTGAGTGTGTGTGTTTCAATGAAACTACAACGCATGAATGGAAAACATATGAATGAAACTCTACCAAGTGCCCAACTGGAAACTGGCAACTGGCACTGGGAGTCGTTCGTTGTTCGTGTGGTAGGCGTATAAATTGCTTTAATATTTTGTCTCCGGTTCGCTATAAGTGAAATCTTTCAGGGCCCAGCCCCCTAAAATTAAACTTAGGCATAGCTACATGGCTGAAGTGCTGCCTGCCCTATGTTTCATAAGGCTCTATGAGGGCCCTGTGCCCAATCCACTGCTGTCTGGACAGATTGTCCTTTGGGTAATAAAATCCAAAGGGTAAATTCAATAATTTTTCATTATACTTTGGAAAATACTATATAATATACTATATCATATATATTTAAATATATTTTGTGAAATTTATTTTACATGCAATTTGAAATTGTTTATAAGATTAGTTAAAAGATCGTTTCTTCAGTTAAGGAAAGTTCAAGACAGTATCCTTTAGATTTGCAGATACTGTTTCTTTTAATGATACATATATCATATCGTTTTATGCAATTATAAACGACTTGGTAGATCTATGTTGCTTTAAATTTGATACAATCACATAAAAGTTATATTGTGTGATATACATTGATAAGAATCTTCATTATAAATGTTAATATTGCTCCTGAGGTTGAAGGATACTACCTTTTTCTAAAAAAAACAATAAAAATACTCCTAAAGATTGGAAAGCTGAAGACTTAACAAACAATAAAATCATACGAAATAAACAAGTGCTAATTAAGAAAAATATAAAATAATTATTGAAACATTTGGAAAGTTAATCATAGCAAAATATCATTATATTATATATGAATATATCAAAGTTCTTTGCTTGGGGGAAGTTCACAAATCGAAAATTGGCAAAAAAAAAAAAAAAAGAAATTGGTATGCTCATCTACGTTCCTTCTTGGGATCTTGGGTATTTTTCTCTTTTCTTGGGTTTTTTTTTTTCGTTTCATTTATTTATTTGTTTATATTTTTTGGTCTTGTTGCCACATTATTTGCATACAAAGTCAAGATGATCTAACAGTAGAGCTCTGTGTGCCGCCTATGTCGCAAATGATGACGACGACGACGACGACGACGGCGACGACGATGTTGATCTTCCATGATGATAATGAACATTATCATAAGATGATGATGTGATCGAACCGCAAGTTAGCCAAATGTAAAGCGACAACAAAACGTGGCTAATAAATTAGGCAAAGCGTCAACAAAGCTGTTGACAAATGTCAAATTTTTTTTTTTTTTGTTTTCTTTCGAACACCAACGCCAAAGCAATTCAAACTTAATATAAATATACATATAAAAATATAAGCGTATATATATATCTATACATAGATATATTTCCTCAGTGTTATATACTATATACACGTCATAACACTGGAGAACAACTCAATAAAGTTAGTACATTTTTTGTGGTGTTCGTTTTTTTTGGCGAAGAGAAACTACAGCGCATCTACAGCTCTATATAGCTTTGATTTATTCATCATGTGGGCTGCACAAACCGCTAAATTAGTCGAACGTTTAGCTTAGAATTAGGTAAACGCAAATTTCTAATAAATTTCCAAGAAATTTTCAAACAATTTGCCGAAAGATATCAGACACAAAAGAGAAATATAATTTTGCTCCTTTAAAACATATTTAAATGATCGTTAATCAAATAATTAGTGATCATAGAACATTATCATTATGAAACAAGCGCATATTATATATTATTATATTATAATTGACATTATATACATTATATAATATGCAGTATAGATATAACAAGAAGTTAATGCAATCAAAGCATCAACTTTATATAAATTTCAGAGATCTATTTTTTCAAATCAGATCAAATATCTGACTTTGAAGTCCACTAAAACTGATAGGGCTGCACAGAAAAGAAAAATTCGTATAATTTTCTACAACCCATAATAATAAACTATGTTTTAGTACAATATAATCTATATATTTATGTAAATTTGCTGTATGTAGTAAATTAAAGTTTAAATTAAATGTTTAAATGTACACAAAATAAGAATCCACTTTTAGAGCCCAGTGTTAAACTTTGTTTATATTGTCTCAATCTATACAGTGTATACAATTTGCAATGCTGTAAAATGACTTCTTAGTGTAGAGTATTGAATTGGAAGCATTTATTATTGAGTATTACATTTCGAGTATTGTCTAAAGCATGGACGTTCAACTTGGTCTGGTGTCTTTTGTGAAGCCGTTGGGGAAGTGAAAACTCAATTAATTGGCTGCCATTTAATGGAGGGAGACGTCAAATGTGATTGATTGATAATTAAAAGTGGCGCCTGTCAGCCGACGCACTGCAGCATAATGAATAGCTTCATATGGCGACCGGACATACAGACTGTGTCTGGGTTTGAGGCACTCTATAAGAGTAGAGACATCACTTGCAGCTTGGGACTGAGACCTAGACTAGAGCATTGGCATTGACTAGGTCTGTATAGGAGCTGAGACAACAGTAACTAAAACCTGGGATCTGGGAGTTGGGAACTGAAAACTGGAACTTTGTAGCATTTAGCATATGATAATGTGGCGCTTGCTAATTTTGAGCGTTGCTTTTCACAAATGAGAATGGTTCACATCTCAAGACGAATCTTCGACTCGTATTATCGTCTGTCATATGGCAACTATAAATTGAAGATCTGTAGACTGTAGACTGTTGACTGTGGACTGTGAACTGTGGTCTGGGGGCTGGATCATCATTGTCATTGTCAACATTATGCTCATGTCGGGGTTTTTTCCCATTAAATTTGAATTTAAATTAAAACGGCGCCTGCTTAAGGCGCCAGCAAAATCTTTATACCTATCTCTCTATCTGTGAATTCCCTGCACTTGGACAGGATGTATGCCTTTGTTCCTCTATATACGATTGTTTAAATTTTCAATATATTTGACTACATTATATACTATATTTAATTAAACTGTATTAAAGTCAAAGAATATGAAATACTTGCTTTGATCCATTCGACCTTACGACTTATCGATAATAAATGATTTTTCCTTTAATACTGGGGATACATTTATTATTCGATATATGTTTATTTAATTGTGTGCGCTTCACTTGTAGAGTGTTCAGAAGTCGATGTGTTTCGTTAAAATCGAAATTCTCATGAGATTTTTGTGTATTTTTGGACACGTTTGGCGCTTGGCAAATTTGAAAGAAAAAAAAATTTTTTTTTTTTAATTTGTTTTCAAGCTAATGAGCTTTGTTTAGTTTTATTAATGGAATTGCCAACATTTATCATAAATTACAAATCGTGATCGTGATAACAGCAAACAGTTATTTCCCAGATTCAACCCGAGCCATCTCAATCTTCCATCTCTGATCTCATAGCGACTCTATATAGCTATCGGCTGGGACAGTGGCTGCTGTGACTTCGTCACCTGCCCATCTATTGAATAATTAAGTAGTCGTGTGTTGCTTTGATAATAACAAAAATGTTCTACTTGTTGTTTTAGTTATTGTTGTTGCTTTTCGTATTTTTTTTTTTTTTTTTTTTTTGTATGACTTTTTGTATTCATCTTTGAAGAGCCGCATTCAAATTATTTGTTGAATTTTATGGCCAGCTACAAAATATCGTTGGCCCACCTGCTCTCTCACTCTCTCCCTCGCTTTCAGCTCATCTCTAATGCAAATCCCAGCCTTGTTCTTCATCTCGTTTGCCTCAAAAACGTTCAAAACAAATCACCTTTTATTTATTGCCTGGAAACCTTTCGTTTCCCCACATTTGCTTTAATTGTGATGTTTTTCGTTGTTGCTTTTATTTCCTTTTTTACTTTTTGTAGAATTGTTTGAAGTCTGACTAGCTGTATATCAATCAGGCTGTTCATTGTACCAGGACAGGGTCCTGAACGTGTTAAAATTTTCAGCGAAGTTAATCAAACAGTTGTAATGGGGTCTTATAACAAGCACCCTGTATGTTTATCAAACGATCTTTATGATTTTTTTAATACAGATTGTAGTTCTTTCCAAGCTTGAGGTTTATGCCATGCTCTCTACTCTATCTTCCACGTATAATCGGTCTTCGAACGATCTCTATAGACTCTCTTTTGCTTTTCTAAGCACGGGGTCTAATAACGGTTGCAGCAGCAGCAATGAGTTGAAAGCAAAAGCAAAATCAGCAACAGTAGCAACAACAGTAATAATAATAGTAACAATAACAAACAAAAAAAAAACAACAATAATAATAGTAATAAAAATGATTATTATAATAATACTAACAATTGAAATTCAATCTACAATTTTTGGCCTGAGGTTTCGCTGTTATTCTGAGTATTAGGTAGATTTTCTCGCAGATAAATCGTGCGACTCGAGCTGAGAACTGTAAATGCGCTTTCTATTATTGATTAGCTACAATTACAGTTCGATAAAGCTCATAAGTAGCTTTCGAAGCGACTTATAAACAATGTATATATATAAATATATATATATTCTTTTAATATATGCAATATTCGCGTGAGAGTCCGCGTGTGTATAGGTATTCTATATTCTGAAAGAATAATAGTGACGGTCGCATGATTTAAATTCTATGATTCTAAATGATGCATCCTTTTGAGACCTTAAAAATATGTAAAGTAGCTTTAAATTTACCTAGTTAAAGGGAGTATAGAGTACTATATTAAATAATATTATTTTATACTATTAAATAAACTTTTTGCAGTTGGCGCCCAACGTGGGTACTCAATTTGAAAGCGAGCATATAATGCGATCGCTGTCATGTGCCCCCTAATTGCCAAGCTGCTCAGACGCATCGACAACGGATAAATCTGCTCCAAAGATCGTATCAAATATTATCACATACCAAGAAGAGCAAAGTAAAAGACATACAGCAATTAGAAAAGAAGGGAGAGCAAGAGACCGAGAGAACACTTAAGTATTTTCAATAAAGAAACCACAACTATCAAAGCATGAAAACGAAGCGTCTGTATCTAAAGAGCCCACTGTGGTTATGCCTGTGGTTCAGCTCCGCTGTCTGCATACCACTGTCAGGTCTGCACACAGACGAGCTGCTCGAAGGCGAGGGCCAGCTGGTGGTGCCACGACGTGTCCATGCCAATGGTGAATTTATGACGCACAGATTGATGTATGCCCACGAGCTGGATCATCGACGGCAACGTCGCAGTGCTGACCAGGAGCCGGTACTGCACTTACAGCTGCCGCTGGCCAATGAGACGTTGCATCTGGAGTTAACGTAAGCCTATATAGAACCATAGTATACCAATACATACATCCATGTTCATGGTCTGTGTTTGCTGTTTAACCAGGCCGCACAGTTATTTCCTTGCGCCGCATTTGGTGGTGGAACGACATCGTCGCGATCTGAAGACCCGATCGCAGCCTTTGGTCCAGCAGCTTAACTGTCATTTTCATGGTAAGGTGCGCGGTCAACCGTCGGCAAATGTGGCTATATCCACCTGCTCGGGACTGGTAAGTACATTTGGGTGTTACAGTGTGGTATAGAGGGCGACGTTTCTACAATGCTTTGTACCATAAATATTTGTTTTTTTTTAGGTGGGACACATCAAGACGGCAAGCAATGAGTATTATATTGAGCCATCAAAGCATTATGTTGCCGATGCCATCAATGGCCATCCGCATGTGGTGTTTGAGCGCTCCTCCGTGAAGCCCAAGCAGAAGGTAACGTTCGGACAAGAGCACACTGAGCGTAGGGTGCTCCATTTGCTCGAATTGTTTGTTTGTTTGACCCATTTCTTTAAATATTTCTAAATTGCAGGCGGCACAGCAGAGGCGTAGGCACAAGCGCAAGCGCAAGGAGCAGCTTCAGAAGGGACGCAACGCCTACAGTTTCAGACAGAGTCAGGCGGGCATTAGCAATTGTGGCACACGTGAGCCGCGGCGTCGCATGGAGACGCGTCTGGAGTGGCAGCCTCGCGGAAAATTTAAAATTCAGGGAGGTCGCAAGGTGCGTCACCATCATCATCATCATCATAATCATAATCATCATCGACAACACAATCATCAACATGCGCACATCAAATTTAAATATGATACGCATAGCGAACCGGATGCTGTAGCACAACCGGAAATGGAAACGGTGCCACAACAATTGGGCAAGCATCGAGATCGTCGCTCCATAAGCAGTCCACGACACGTGGAGACACTGATTGTGGCGGATGCCACCATGTCTGCATTTCACAAGGATGTCGTTAGCTATCTTCTGACAATTATGAACATGGTATCGGCACTGTACAAGGATCCCAGCATTGGCAACGCCATTGAAATCGTTGTGGTGCGCATTATACAGCTGCAGGAGAACGATACGGAACCGGAACTGAATCTCACACAGAACGCGCAAAAGAATCTGGACAGATTCTGCAGGTAAGCCATATGCAAACTGTGGCAATCAAACCAAATGTGTTGTCTCTGTCCTAAGTGTCTCAAGTGTTGCAGTTGGCAGCACAAGCTCAACACGATCAGCGAGAATGATCCGCATCATCATGATGTCGCCATACTGATCACGCGCAAGAACATCTGTGGCAACAATTGTATGTAAGTAATTTATTGTAAATATGTATCCAGACCTATATAGACCTACTCAATTGTTCCATTTCTGTACCACATGCAGGACCCTCGGTCTGGCCAATGTGGGCGGTATGTGCAAGCCGAAGCAGTCATGTAGCGTCAACGAGGACAACGGCATTATGCTCTCCCACACGATCACGCACGAACTGGGCCACAAGTAAGTTCCTGCACTTCCGTTAAACAACGGATCCCACCTTCCCCCACCATACACACACGCACACACTTTGTCGGAGAGAGTGGACAGCGGTTGGTCAACATTAAAACGCACTTGGCCAACGGCAAGTAGCACCTCGCATGCGACATGTGGCATGTGGCAAGTGCAACCAACGCCTCGATTGATCACCAGTAATAAATCTTTGCGCACCGCAATTCAATTCTGAATGAATTGAAACAACAACCTCAGCTACTATAACTAACAACAACTACCCAAGCAACAACAACTACCCGAACAACAACTGCGACAGTTTGAAATGTCTGGCTGGGTCTAAGTGGACAACGGATGCTTTAACACCTGCGTGTGGTGCTGCTGCGACACTGATCGCTTGTGTTGCACGCCCACCGCACACACGGCATAATCACTGAACCATTACAGCTACCACAAGCTACCATAACTGTCCTCCCCTCGAACAGACCGCCTTGCATGCTACCATGGTCAGAAGTGCTACAACCCATACCATACTCAATGCCTTAGTTTTGGTTTTCCTCCCATTTATCACATTAATATTCCAAATTCAATTAGTAGCCACACACAGTTTATGGCTGCACTTAATAAATTTCATACTGATATTCATATACATACTTAAAAAAACAAACAAATTGTGAAAGAGGTTGGTCAGTCTGTCTATATGAATGCCACGATCTTAGCAAGTGCAAGTCCTAGAGAGTACAAATTTCATATACAAATAGATCTATGACATACGCAGATCAAGATTGTTTTAAATTTTCGATAACTCTGCCCATATCTGATTTGTTATCGATATAAATGATACAATTTTATAGTTGAAAACATTGCTTTGGTGTAGAAATATAATGTTTTGATAGTCTTCCAGGGAATTTTACTACTGTTGTGTTTTCGTGCAGGGTATTATTCTGTCATGCCGCTTATTATATAGTATATGTGTTTATAGTATTCTACTTAGCTGTAAGCTCTACAAGATGCTTGATTTTTTCCCAGTTGCTTCGATTAATTAAACTATATCGAATATATTTTGCTCTGCTTAGTCATTGAGACAAACGAATTTATGCAGCCCTCATACCGACACGCACACACACACACACACACACACACACGTATAGAGTCAAATGTAATTGGATAGAGGAGGCAAAACAGTGGGCAGTAGAGAGAGATACGGTGGGGCGGGAGGGGCATTTGATAATTTGGTAGCCAAAGCCGGTGGCTGTCGCAGTTGTTGCAATTGTCGGTTGTCCGGTTTTCGTAGGCTTATCTCGTTTCGTGTTCGTGCCAAGTGGATTTTTGTAAAACGCCTTATAAGCGCAGCCAAGTGCCCGTCAGTCTGGCGTGTTCCGATTGACTCAGCCAAAGCAAACCAGCAGATCGACCAGTCAGTCAGTCAGCCGGCCAGTCGGACGAGCAGTCAGTCGAGCATGCAGTTAGTCAACAGATCAGCAAATCAACAGATCAGCGATTTGCGGCTAAATCGTCATACACGAATACTGTGTTATTGTCGCTGGTGAATATGTTAGAGAGAGGGTATATACGATTTGCTCACTACGTTCAGTTAATACTAATGTCAGGGTTACTCTATTTTAAGCACCCTGTAATATATTCATACGTTTATGTATAAAGTATAAAATCCTTTATGAAAATCTATTTCAAAGCTTGACAACAATATCGAATAGTCCTGCTATCAGGTTCGTGATCGTCTTTACTTATCGATAATGTTATCGATTAGCAACATGACAGGCTTATTAAATATTTCTATTACTACAGATTTATAAGCAGAACCAAGTGAATATTTTCAATAATAAATATATTTTCAATAATAAATATCGATGTTCGATTTTCATATGATAACGAAATTTTCTTAAAGAAATTTTGGAAACAAGATTAATGTTTTGATTCGTTTTCTATCGATAGTTATTGATATTATGTCTTAGTTATTGATTAAATGGAAGCTCTTGTAAAAGCACAATTGTCCTATACCATACCATGAGTACAGGATATTTTGTAGTCGATCCATTTTGCCAATGGTCCACCTTTTGTGTTGTGCAATTTACGTGCGATTGTTGCTGGGTCGCGCGGTCATCGTCAGGTGGCAGTCACTGGCTAATACAATTCCTCTGATTGTTGTTGTTGATGTTGTTGTTATTATATATAATAATAATAATAATAATATTATAACTATTATTGTAGTTGTTGTTATTATTATAGTTGTTATTGTTGTTGTGCTGATTTAAGCACTATTCTAATAATCAGGTTTTTGACTTGCTCTCGGTCTGCCGCACAGCGTGGCATAAATTGCCCCTCGATTGCCGCGTATCATATTTTTGTTTTTTCCACTTGCCAAAGACAATGAGAATAATAAAAATAATAATAATAATAATAATAAATCCCATGCGATGGCACGTCACATTCGACCAGGGCTACTGGATTACGGGCTTACAGATTGCGGTCTAAAGAAACGGATGTGCAGGGGATCACCTTATGCACGTGTTCTGCGATCTTAACCCGTGTGCTGGTAATACAAATATATGGGATTACGTGATGTCTAATCGGGTGCCCATACCCATTGTCATAGGCTATTAAGTAAGACTGATTATTGGTAATTTGAGTCGTACATCTGTCTGTCTGTCTATCCGTTAGTATCATACGATAACTAGATAAGGTCTAGTCAAACCATATTTGGTTTAAAGATAGGTGCATAGCCTACGTAGACAAGGTTTCTAATTAAAATTCTCCATAATGGGCGCAATCCAAAACATATTAGTTGCACATATATTCACTTACCTTGCGAACTGCTTATGATTATCATTAAAAAAATGTTCAACTTTATAATCAATGGAATATAATACACGAATCTTTATATATCATTACATAATTTTTAATATGACTATCTCTCCACTATATTTAAACGAAACTCTATATTTTTGAATTACATTTTGCATTTGGCATATTGCAGCTTTGGCATGTTCCATGATACAGCGAAAATTGGATGTCATCCGCGTGTGGGCTCCATAGTGCACATTATGACGCCAACATTCGGAGCGGATACGCTGCAGGTTTGCTGGTCGAACTGCAGCCGGAAGTATATAACGCACTTTCTCGAGTAGGCTGTTGCGTATTTTGGGGTCGAAATAAAACCCTATTGATTGCATTATTGTTGTATTACAGCCAAGGATTGGGTGAGTGTCTAAACGATTCACCGACACCGCTGGACGAGTACAATTATCCGGAGGCACTGCCCGGCGAACGTTATAATGCGAAGCGACAGTGTCGCATGCAATTCAATTTGACAACGGATTACGATGTGGGCGCCTGTTCGGCACCCCACGAATTCTGCTCGACGCTATGGTGTCGCGTGAATGGCGAATGCGTGACGAATATGCGACCCACTGCCCCGGGCACCGCTTGTGGTAAGAACAAGTGGTGTCAGAATGGTAAATGCGTACGCATGGAGGAGCTAACGCCCATACACGGCGGCTGGGGCAATTGGAGCGAATGGAGCGATTGCTCACGCAGCTGTGGTGGAGGTGTTTCCACACAGCAGCGCGAATGCGACTCACCGCTACCAGCCAATGGTGGCGTTTTCTGCATTGGTGAACGCAAACGCTACAAGATCTGCCGCAAGCGACCCTGTCCGGAGCACGAGTCCAGTTTTCGAGCACAGCAATGTGCACGTTATGATAATGTTAGCTATCAGGGCGCCACCTACAAATGGTTGCCCTTCTTTGACAAGAGTAAGTGCCACATGTCCAAGAACGGCAGCGTACTCAAAATAGTTTCATTCGGCCTCTAACCTTTTAACCTTCGGTCCTGCCAGATAATCCTTGTCGGCTGTTCTGCAGCGATGTGGATGACACAATCATTGCCAATTGGGGCGAAACCGTACTCGATGGCACACCCTGTTCCCTGGGTACCAACAACATGTGCATCGATGGCATCTGCAAGGTAAGTGCCAGGCTGCCGCTGCTGCTGTTGTCATTTGCATTTGACAAGGCGAGATCAATTAAACAAGCGTTTCATTCAGAAAGTTGGTTGCGATTGGATCGTTGACTCGGAGATGCAGGACGATCGTTGCGGTATCTGTGGCGGTAATGGTGATCAGTGCAAGCCCATAAAAGAGATATACAATGAGCCCTTCAATGTCAGTGACGGAGTCTACGTGGAGATTGTGAGCATACCAGCTCGAGCACGTCACATACTCATCAAGGAGTTAACCAATTCACCGCATTTCCTAGCCATTGGACGTTCAAAGGGCGATAAGTTTTATTTGAACGGCGACAGCTTGATCTCCATGGCCGGGGAGTTTGAGATTGCCGGCGCGGAGAGTTTATACGATCGCCAGGATGAACAGGAGACCATTAAAATACCTCAGCCCATACAGCATGCCATCTCGCTATATGTAAGTCGTTTGTTTCCAGTTCTAGTAATCCCAAGATAAACCGATGTCCTTCTACAACTGCAGGCGATCGTGCGCGGCAATGAGAGTAATTCGGGGATCTATTATGAGTTCACGCTGCCTGCGATCAATGTCACCGCCGGGAATCAGTACCAGTGGCGCCTCAGTAACTGGACAAACTGTACAGCCAGCTGTGGCG
>JBANCZ010001071.1:10702-25034 GCA_037040025.1 Sphaerogastrella javana | reverse complement strand
CACACACACACACACACACACACACACGTACACACATACATGCATGCATGCAATGAGAGCTTGAGCTTGAGCTTGGTTTTTATTGCCACAGCAGCTGACCCAAGCAGTGCCAACACTGACAGCCACCACTGTAATTCTGCTGCTGCAGACCTCTCTCTCTCTCGCTCTCTCTCATCTGCTCAGCCTCCGCTCTTTCTCTGCTCTTTCTCTACTCTTCCTCTGCTTAGCCTCTGCTGCAGCCACTACTCGACAGGCTTCTAACCTTTGCTTATTTTGTGTATTGTAATGTGTGTGTTTGTGTGTGTGTGCTTTTGTGTGTGTGTGTGCTTTGTGTATGTGAGTGCTTGCGTGTGTGTGTGTGTGCACTGTGGTTCGCAGTGCTTGTTGTGTGTTTGGTTTTTATTTTATTTCTTTCTATGTCTTCCTCTATTCCCCATTCTTTTTTTGTTGTTCTGCTTTTGTTTTTTTTTGTTTTTTTTTTGGGAGAACATAAAAATAAATTGCACTTCTGACACTTAAATACAGTTGAAAAGTGTTGCGAGTGTTGGTGGAGTGGGAAGGGGGAAAAGAGAGAGAGAGGTACACAGCGTAGCGTGTGGACAACGTAGAAGCAAACGAGGCGAAGCTCTAAGCTCGCCGCTCGGCGCTTTGGAGCTTTTGGAGCGACACATGATTAAGTAGAGTTTGTGGTTTTTGTGCTTTTGCGATGGGAATACGCATGTAAATCTATTTCAGTATACATTATCATCGTCCAGTTGAAGATTAACTTTTATCATCTAATAAAATGTAATTTTCCAACTCGTAATTCTCTGCTAATTAGAATTTATAGCAATCTTAATCGTTTCGGCCAGCCGAAAGAGAGAGAGAGAGAGAGAGAGAGAGAGAGAGAGAGAGAGAGAGAGAGAGAGAGGAAGCTTATATGTGTGTGTGTGTATGTGTGTGTGTGTGCATTTTCTTATAGTATTAGTGCGTGTTTACCATCTATTTTATTCATTTTATTTTGGGCTGCCAAATGTAATAGAATAGTAATAATATTTTGGACTCGACTACACCTTGACCATAGTAAACCACAGCTATGCTAAATATAATTGAGTGGTATAGTTGTTGTGGGGCTGGCATTTTGCAATGAAATATTAATAAACAAATTCCATTCATATTGTACAACTCCAGGGAATTTCACTTTTCACAAATTTGCATTACGAATTAATAGGAATTTATGACGCCCAAGCAGAAAACAGCAACGGAATCATCAACAGCCCAACCGCAGAATCTTCTTGACTGTTTACAACCCCCTAAGACCCGAGAGCCCGACTCAGACTCCATCTCTATTCTCTCTCTTTGTCTTTTTCTTTCTCTCTTTCTCTCTCTTTCCCACTCTCTTTCTCCCTTCCCCTCTCTCTCTCCTTCTCTCCCTGTATATGTCCTGTTCAAGGTAGACATTTATTTGCTGAGAAATATTATTGCTATTCGAAATTTGTAGTAGCTTTTGCTCTCCTTCTTGGCGCCCCAGCACACAAATTCCATCTTTGTTTTATATATGCAGCCCAGGAATGCTGGGACCACTGAATTCTAAGTAAAAAAAGGAAGCACTTTTCCTTAGGCTGATGCTCTCCCAAAAAAAAATAATATAAATATATTCTCGTACTCATACTAACCAAATACGAAAATATGCCAAAGGAAATAAGAAAAGAGCACAGGGAAGCACCAAGAGAAGCTTCTCTTAATTATTTTATAAGCAAATTAAAGATCGAAGACCAATCATAATCTGAATATGAACACATTCACCAAGGGAAGAGCGTTCACTGCATACCCTGCACTTTCTTAGTATTGCTAGTCTTAGAACTTCCCAAGGTAATACAGACGGAGTGACTATCATTAACCTCACACACCGAATGCAAGATTGCAACTGAAGGAAAGAGAGCCGCGCACCTCGTTTTTGTTCGTTGGCGCATTGCAGCATGCATTGAGACAGGCCGAATGAAGCCTAACGAAGCCGAACGATGCCGAATGAAGCCGAATGAAGCCGAGTGAAGCCGAATGAAGCCGAGTGAAGCCGAATGAGGCCGAAGGTAAACAGACGGCCAATGCGCGGATAGCTTGCGAGAGCTTAAAAAAGAGAGACCAAATTAATGAGTAAAGAAAGTAAAAGAGCGAAGCTCTGCTCTCAATATACATATTAATATGAAGCTTCGTTGGGATAGACACAGCAATTCAAGTGTCAAGTACGTACGTTTGCATGTGAGTGCATCGCTCTCATGCAGCGGTAAAGCTTTGGAGCGCAGGCGTGCCAATACATCGATTCGTGTGTAAACGAACAATGAAAGAATACAAAGAGAGAAGCAGTAAGTATAGACAAGCGAAGCAATGGAAGAGAATGCGATGATTAAGTTATAATTTGTGTGAACGGATCACTCGCTCTTTGTCTCTCTCTCTCTCTCTCTCTCTCTCTCTCTCTCTCTTTCTTTTTCTCTCTGCTCTCTGTCAGCTTTATAATTAAATATATAATTATGATATTTATATTTATGATAATAATTCCTAACGACAAAATCGACTCTAACTGAGTACAGGGTATAACAGTTGAAGCAAATGGAAACCGCATAAAATGCACTACGAGATATTAAGCGCAAAAGTTGTTCGAGAAGCAGTGAAAAAAAGATTTTAGGGATGTTGCTAACTTAATGAAATAAAGCACTTGCTTAGCTTGCACACAAACACACAGACACACGACACACACACACACACACTTACATACTCTAACACTCTCTTGTGTGTGTGGGCATTTTTGGTGACCTAAACCTAAACGCAAAACCTTAGCATAAGAAGTCAGTCATGAAATGCGTACGTGAGCAATGAAAAAGTCGCAAACACTTTATTATATATAACGGTTGAAGCGTGGCTCTAGCCTGCCACTAAATGCTACGCGCTGCGTATACGTAATATTTTTGCAGCTATGTAGATGCTCCATGCCCAGCCGAGCATACAACAGAATGGAAAAGAAATGGTAGAGATAGCGACAGCGTATAACAGATACAGAGGTTAGATATGGCTAAATAGAGAGGGAGAGAGAGAGATATGGGAGAGAAAGTGAAAGAGAGAGATGGGAGAGAGAAAGAGAGAGAAGGCAGTTTATGTGTGTGTGTCTGTGAGAGATATTTACACACAATCACACTCATTACTCATACGCCGCGTCATTGTGCCCGCAGTTAGATAAAGACCAAAACCCCAACAGCAGCAGCAGCTGAAGCTGAGACAAAAGGAAAGTGTGAAGCACGAAACAAGGGGAGAATGCACATAATGACGATTAGAGGCTGTGACTCTCTCTCTCTCTCTTTCTCTCTCTCTCTTTCTCTCTCTCTGTCTCTGTTTTAGGTATTTTTGTATTTTGAGCATGTTCAGGCCAGCTAATGCATAGTTTATGGCGCCTATTGCCAAAAGTGTTGTTGGTCAAATAAGGTCAGCGATTGCAGAGACTAAACCAGCTAAACAGACAAACGGACAGACAGACAGAAATACATACAGACGGACATAATATGAAACAAAGAGTTTCTTTCACAAGGAAAACTCTTATGTGGTTTGTGTTTAGTTTATTTGTTCTAACAAGAACTTTGCATATTTGTTAAAGATTTGATTTTGGTTCTGTTGATGGTGTTTATTGCCTCATTATAGAGGCATAGACACACACACACACACACACACACGCACACAAACACACTCTCACACATGGGCACTCTTAAAGCACTCACGCACGTTGGGCACACTTAATTTATAAGGTCAACGGAGCAAATCATTGACCAAAACCAAAAACTCCATAGACCTCAAATCTAGCTTAGTTGCTTAGCTTTACATATACTGAATTCTTTTTTTTATTTTTTTAGTATTTTTTTTTTTTTTTTTGGTTTCGGCAAGGTTTTACGTGAGCAAACTGTCTAAAGATTGTCAAACAAAATGTGGAGCCTAAAAAAATGCTGAGTGGATATGGAGAGAACTACAAAGTGCACTAATTTGAGGTGTATATGCTCTTTCTCTGAGTGTGTGTCTGTCTTAGTGTGTGTGTGTATTTGTATGTGTGTTTGTGTGTGAAAGGGTTAAAGTGGCCCAGAGAAACCGCAGGCTTTGATGTTCGCTGAAGGGTTAGTACAAGGTAGCATAATCTAATCAAGGACAGTTTTTGGAACCCCTGGACAAAAAAGGGTTAACATTTTATTTGCTTATTTGCTTGGTTTGTCTATTTGTCTAACTGTTTGTTGGTTTGTCCTATCTACAATATTTGTTAGACTGTCGATTGTGATGTTATATAGATTTGGTAGAATACATTTCATATGCAAGGCACACACAGAGCGCGAAAAGTGTCCTGCTTAAGGATATGCTTGGCATAATTTAAATATATATAATTCCTCAGTCATAACTGTAAGCTGATTGTTGTTGTTGCTTTTGTTTTTTGTCTCTTTTCAGTTTGTTGTAGCAAACAACGGCTGCTCATATTTTTAATAAGTATGCAAATGCCCAAGTTGGCCAAAAAAATGAGAACAAGGCTTGCTTGCCGCCTCACTAATGCGGCCAAGTATTTGGCAACTCGAGTTGTTGGCCATGTTGTTAGCCATGTTGTGTCTAGACGGTTTACGCTTCGCGCAGCTATAAGACACTTTTAAGCTAGGCAAAATGTTGGCTGAGCTGCAGTATTAAATGTGACACTGCGACTATTCAAAATACCAAATGAACTCAAGATGAGACGACTTGAGCCTGATATAGGGCATATTAAATGCTAAGTTTGCTTTGTTTCCACTTTAAAGTACTGTGTTTAGGACTTATCCCAGGGTTTAGCAAGTTTATGCGGCTGAAAAATAACCATGGAGCTTACAATAGACTCTAAACTTAAAAAAAAATGTCAATTAAAAACTTTCCTTCATTTAAAAATGTTTTTAAAAATTTAATAAAGTTAGTCTAATTTTTCTGTTATGTATTATTAAAAAATTTATTTAAATATTAATATTATTTCATTTTACTATTTTTTAAAAATCATTCAAAGAATTATACAAAATCTAACATAGTATTTCACTTTCCATCATTCAAAAATCATTCGAAAAAATTCTAAAGATTTCATGTAAAATTTCACTTTAGTATGATTTAAAAATCTTCTTGAATTTTCAAAATTTTTATATAATTTTACACATTTTTATCATTTAAAAAAAAATCATCTAATAGTTTACTAATTAATTAAAAATGCTTACAGAAATTCAATGTAAGTAATTCTTCACGTTTCTATCTTTAAAATATTTGTTCAGAATTTCAAGAAATTTTATATAATTATATACCTGATATTATAAAAATCCAATGTACATTTTTCGCATTTCTATTAATTATCTTTCTAGCATTTTTTAAATTCTATGTAATTTTTTTAACGTTCTTTTAAAATGATTTTTATCTTTTTGGAAATTCTACAAATTTTATATATTTTTTAATAATTCTTTCATTTAAAAATGTGCCTAAAATGTCAAAAATTTAGTGCAAATTTTCCGTTCACTATTATTTTCAAATCTTTCTAATTATGTACTTTTTCCCTGCTCTATTTCAGCATGAAGTTCCACTTAAATAGAAAGGTAAGCAAACATTTTACATCATGTTACATAGCAAATATAATTTTAGAATCCACACACACACACAGACAAATGTTTGTGTGTGTTGAAAAAGGTGTTAAAGTTATAAAAATGAGCAATTAATTTGCGCAGCTTTAAGTTAAAGCCCCGATGTTGACTTTATGAACAATTTTGTGCTTTCTGCTGCTGCTGTTGCTGCTGCTACTGCTGCTGCACTGCGCTTTGTTATGCAAATAATTGTCAACACCTTTTGAGAGCCTTGCAAATTTCATTTCGGTTTTGCGCCGTTTGACCGTTAGCCAACGGGGCGTGACAAGCAGTGGGCGGATGAATAAGGGGAGCAGGGAAGGATATAGAGAAACAGAGAGACAGAAAGAGGGAGAGGGATATTGTGAGAGGAGGGTGCAAAAAGTGAGTGTATATGTATGCCTGTGTGTGCCCAGCGCAAATGTTGCCAATTATTTACACACACACACACACACACACACACACAGAGAGAGAGAGAGCCCTGTGCAGTTTGGCGTTTACACAATGTCGTTAGGAACGAACCGCGCCATATCACAAAATCGCAGCAACAGCAGCAACAACAGCAGCAGCAACAGCAATAGCAATAGCTATGTTAACCGCAAACGTGCCCAAAAAGGCGTGGCACGAACAAAATGCGAACGGACGCGCTTCATGCCCCATTGACAGCCAGAACCTGTGGCAAGCATTGAGCTAAGGCTAAGGGAAGAAGGGGCAGTTGCAGTGTGTGGTATGCAGAAGGGAGAGGGGGAATGGTGAGTAGTTAGGCTCCGTTTCTATATAGTGAGTAAGGGCTTACCGGGCATATTTGCGGCTAATTGGCTATAAGTAGTGCTGATTACAGTGCCCACGGTTCCCGATGATGTTCGCGTTGTTGTACTTGTTGTTTGTTGTTGTTGTTGTTATTATTGTTGCTGATGTTGTTGTTGCTGTTGCATTCAATGTTACTGCTGCTGTTGCTGTTGCTGTTACTGCCTTTATCGATGTTGCTGTTGAAGTAGCCAGAGCGTTTTCAATTACTAAATACTAATTAGTACAGGTCCTCATACATTTTTGTTAAGTTATTAAAATCGCAGCATGGAACATGCGGTAGAAAAGAAAAGGGGACGTTGCACGTGCCACATTTTGTATTTTGCAGTTGTTGTTGTTGTTGTTGTTGTTGTTGTTAAGGTAACTCCTGGTTGGCTTGAACTGTGCATAAATTAATGCCATTAATTTGTGCTTAACGCTGGTTTATGTGTCGTCTGTCTTCCTGCTGTCTAGTTGTCCCATTGTCCCGTTGTCTGTGCTTTAACTACGCTCAGCAACATGCAATTGCCACTGAAAAGAACTCACACATACGAATCCCCTTCACCCCCCTTTGCAGACTGCCACTGGTCAGTTCATGTAACAGCAAGAGTGTTAAGGCCTCGCCGTTTTGCTCTGCATTTATTCATACGCATACATGTGAATGTGTGTGTGTGTGTGTGTGTATGTTGTGCCAGTGTGTGTGTGTGTGTATATGTGTGTTGCACATTAATTAAAATGTATACACAAAAGCTTTTAGCTTAAGTAAGCGACTACCAGACTATACCAGCCGGAGCCTCAGTTTCAGTCTCAATTCCAGTCTCAGTATCCCAGACAAAAGCTCTATAAATAAATATATATAAATATAAGTATATACCATATAGTACCATATAGTACTATATAGTGTTCGGTGTATAAGTAAAAAACATTAAATCCTTATATAGTACCATTATATGCACTGCACACTGAGCCCAAATGCGCATGCATAGTAACTGTAATTAATTAAATTTAATGCAAGCGACTAGACTACAACGCATTATTAGCGCATTTATGACTAAAAGGCAATGCTAGTTAGTACATTTAATTGTTGTAATTAGCTAATGCTAATTCACAGTCGATAGATAGAAATACAATAAAAATAATGGAGCTTTCCAATAACAAGTGTTATTTTTATATTCAAAGAAATATGGCTATTTTTAACATAAATAATTAGATATTTATTTCCTATATTAAACAATTATATGGCATTACCAATGAAAAGTAAAATTAGAAAAATTGACTATATATTTTTCAAGAAATGACAAATAACTATGTGGCATTTTATATAAAATTACACCCCTTATTGGAAAGCTTTTACCTTTACTTGTATTTCAATTTAAACGCACTGACTAACTTTTTGTGCTTGTAGTTCTGCTTAAGTTTTATGACTCTAAAACAGACAAGTCTTTCAAAAAAGTAGTGTTATTATTAATACTACATTTCTAGTCTTTTATGTGAAATAAATTTGTTGCTTCTTTTGAGTTAACTGAAATGCGCTTGGTTAGGCAAAGCACAAAGAGATAGATAGAGGGAGAGGGCTAGAAAGAGAAAGAATAAACTATAAGGTTACACCTGCAAATACTAAAAGCAAGGCAACGCCCACTAATCTAAAGGCAAAACAGAGATGGTGCAATAGAGAGCGATAGAGTCGGCACGTTTATGCGGGCAAAGGAAATTTTTGAGTAACAACTTTGGGGCGTGACACGCATGCAGAGCACGAGGTACTTATAAAATACAGTAGATGGAGAGGGAGAGAGAGAATAGGGAAAAGAAGGGAGATAGGAAGAGAGAGAGAGAGAGAGAGAGAGGATAAGTGAGATAGAGAGAGAAAGGCCTTCACGTTCTGGTATGTGATCAGCGAGACTGATGATGTACCAACTAATAATGAAGACGCTGAAGCTACAGATGATGAAGATGATGATGATGATAATGATGTAAATGAAGATGTTGAACACGGCGAAGCATATGCAAAGGTGTCTATCTATCTGTCTGTCTGTCCGTCTGAAACCTCTGAAGCCACCAAGTTGTATAGTTGTAGAGAAATTGTTTTGAGCCACTATTACTAATCAACACTTGCTTAAATAAGCATACAACTTGTGTATTTAATTGTGTGTGCGTGTGTGTGTGTGAATGCGTTAAGTTGAAAGGGTTAAACTAACTGTCAAATGTTCAACTCTTCCATCTTCATTTATCAGCAGCAACAGCAGCAGCGAAAGAGGAAAAGATGAAAAAAATGAAAGAAAACCCATCCGCAAGGGCCTTAGCGCAGTCTTAACTCTTCAAGCAAACTGATGTTGACAAATTTCCCAACAGTTTGTCTTTATATACAAACATACATATATATACATATACATATATATATATATATATATGTATTCTTATAGTATAGTATGGCATAGTATAGATATATATTTGGTATACTTATATCTATGCAGAGCAGAGCATCGTTAGCTGTTTGTTAACTCATCATCAGGCATCATCGTGACAAAAGGCTTAAATCTGTCACATTCGAAACACGTGAGCCGAACAAAACGTTATTTATTTTGTGGCCAAAAGCCCCCCAGTGCGCTTTACCAGTACATTTTTTTTATTGCCATTTTGCTTAGGTGTGCAACGAATTTTCTTTTTTATTTTTTCTTTTTATTTTTTATACTTATTTGTTATACGATTTTTCCCTGTTTTGGTATTGTTGTTTTGCGTTATTTGTTATTTGTTATTTCGTTATTTCGTTATTTGTTATTTGCTCTTTGGAGTGTGGAGTTTTCTATGCCCTAAACGCAATTGGAATATATAAATTTTGCGATTTTTCCATTTTTCGATTTTCAAATGCAATTTTTATAATGGTTGCGTTTACTCACACTTCTTTATTTTGGGTCATATATAGTATTATATGATATTTGAATTGTTTAAACATTATTGTTTGATAAAAAGTGTTTAAATTTTAAGATTTTATTCAAGGATTATATTACAGATATGAATGACAAAAAACCTATCAATCGATTATTGAATCATATGATTTTTTGTACGATGACTTACATTACACATTAAACTACATATTTTACGACTCGATTAAATCGAAGTTTTTATGAATATAATCGATTATTGTGCATCACATTGTTAATCGTGCCATCCCTAATTGTTTACATACTTAATTAAATATCATACATAAGATATATTTATGTGTTATATGAATTTATATAAATTTATTTATCAATTATTCAAGCAAATAGGGCATTGCATAGTCGAATTACAAATTTTTGTAGATCAACATAATGTTCCATTGATAAAGCAATTTTTATGGTTAAACATTGAAGGCTGTCAATTTGCTAACTATATATATAAATCTATCACGTGATCCTTAACTTAATGCATATTTAAGTACCTAGAGAGCGTCCGGCCAAGTTGATTAGATTAAAAATTGGACAGACTAAGCATTTTGTTAAACACTTTTTGGGCCATCGATTGGGCCATATACATTAAGTGTTAGTGTTAGTGCTAATACAACTGGCCGCACAATGAACTCAAAGTCTATATATATATATATATACATACTATACAGTATAGTGAGTATAGTGTTCCGGGTTACAGGTCGGGAGTCATTAAATTTTGGTATTGGCCATTGAGCGCATTATTTTTAATAAGAGTCGTAGACCTGCAGTAGAAGCAGGACAATGCAGGCTTGAATTAGTTTGTAGATTACGGGTGGATGGTGGTTAGGGGGTTGGGTGGGTTTTAGGGGTGGCAAGTGCTTACTTACGATACACTCTAAGCCACTTAACATGAGTCCGTAAAGCCAATCTCATTAACAGGCTTTAATTTTGAAAACACACTTAAGTACTAGCGCTCCCTGTGGCCCACACACACAGAGAGAGAGAGAGAGAGGGAGAGAGAGAGAGAGAGAGAGAGAGAGAGAGAGAGAGATAGATGGACTAAAAGAGCGGAAGACAAGCGGAATTAGATATAGCATAAGGGAAAGGGCAAACTGGAGCTAAGCAGGCCAGAGAGCCTCATCAAGACCCGTCGTCATTTAGTAGTCTACTTAACTCGTCTGAGGATGCTCCTGCTCCTCGCAGAGACGGAGATAGAGGCAGAGGCAGCGCAAGCTTGAGTTTTGCTTTTTAAGGGACAGCATGATGAGAGATGCCAGAGAAAGAGAAAGAGTGAGAGACGGAGGAAACGTGCAGCAGGAATGAGCACGACGCTGGTGACAGCATTTGTTGCTCAGTTGAATGTCTGTCTGTCCTTTTGCTGCTTGCCTTTGCCTTTGCCTTTGCCTCTATCAGAGCCTGAGTCTACCGAGACCTGAATACTCCTGCTGCTCCTGCTCCTGGCTGTCTCTATGTGCTCCGTGCTCTGTGCTCTGTGCTCGACTTGGCTGTTAATGACGCAAAGTTCACACAGGTAGCGCTTGCTGCCCGCATTGGTCGTGTTCCTTGGCCATGGCTAACTCGGCATTTCATCCACGCTGCCACTGACAGGCAGCAGCAGCAGCAACAGCAGCAGCAGCAGCAGCAACAACAATTGAACTGAAACAACAGAAATTAATTCTTGCAGCAGCAGAAGAGTTGTCTAAGTGACTGAGTCATTAAGCTAACGGAACAAGCAGATTTCAGCTACGCATCGCTAAGTACAGAACAAAGGCATCCTCCTGCCCCCCTACACACACTCTTTTCACTCTCTCTTTCTCCACGCTCTTTTCCTGTTACTTTTTATATTACATGCAAATTTAGCGCAAATCTCTAAGCTTTACATTAAGGGTTTTCCATTATGAAGTGTTAATTTGATACCGAAATTAATACATAAATAAATAAACATATATGTAATGATAATAAATTTTAAATATTATTAAATAAAAATTAAATAAATATTTGATAAATAATAAATAAATAATAAATAAATATTAAATAAATATTAAATAAATAATAAATAAATTATAAATAAGTAATTATTAATATATAACTAAATTAAAAATAATTAAATAATAAATAAATAAATTATAACAAATAAATAAATTAAAAATAAATTAATTTAAAGTAAATAAATATTTAAAAAAAACAATAAATAAAAAATAAACAATCGGAGTTATATTTCAAATATACTAATTTATAAAGACAAATAATCGGAAATTATTTAATATATATAAAGAAAATTTATAATGTATTATAAAACAACATCAGCTAACAACGCTTCCAGGTTATTATAATTTTCGTATAATAACATTTACCGGAATAGAGGTCTATACAAAATAACACCTCTTATTGGGCAACTCTAAATTTAGATAATATTTAGATATATACATATATACATAGATATATGTGCTTTATAATTTGCACACACACTTAATCAAATGATTGTCACGTACCTTGCCTGAGGTCATATATTTTGGTATAGCAGGAAATTAATACTAAACACATGAACTGCATTACGCGTCTAGGAGGGCGGTTGGGCGGTGGGCGTTGGGCAGTGGGTGTGGCTCGCAGGACGTGTCCTGTATGTTGTGCTGCTGGCGCCTTGCAAATATTTTTGCAATGAATTTTCAATTTATTTTCGCCTGAGGCTACAGCCAAATTTTTTTGGACTATCTTTGAAGGCAAAGTCTTTAATTTCCGCTGGCAAAAGCCCCAAAAAAAAGATGAAAACAGATGTCTATATATAAAATAATATATGCGTAGTTATTTCATTCGAATATCGTGTGTGTGCAAATTGATATTGATTAGCAAGCAGCAAAGAACAGCTAAAAGAGCCGCAATACCACCCCAAAAACCAACCCCAACCTCAACCCCAATCCAAATCCAAACCCAAAAATACAAAATCCATCTAAGTGGCATGCAAACAGTGCTAGGTCGCCCCATGGGCAGTAGAAGGGCCTAAGGCAACAGTCACGAGTCAGGAGCAAAGAGCCAGGAGTCACGACTAAGCAGTCAAAAGGAGCAGGAGGTCGGAACTGCGTACTCATAGGTTCACCCTTAGCCCGCATAAGTGAAGAAGGTCAAGCGCCATTTACTTTTCCTTTATTTTTGGTTTTCTCTTATTTATTTTATTTTATTTTATTTTTTTTTTTGTTTCTAGCTTGCCTTTTTTTCTGCAGAAAAACGGTCCAGGCATTAAGTTTTACTTTAATATTTTTAAACGAATCCACTTAAAACGTTTTAGCTGGCGCCGCTTTGATGTTTGCTGATCAAAACGAATCCCGAACTCAAATGCTGTGGATAATTGGGGCTTCTATATACTACTCCTGTATACTATATAAACTAGACACCGAATGCCATATGATATGTGCTCTCTATATAGAACAAATGGAGGGTATCTGTCAGTCAATGTTCGAAAAACTTGGAAAATCGAAAATATAACACAATGAAGCACTTAGTGTTTGGGGGCGGGGCAAATCGGAACAATCGATTCAATTGAATTCAATACAATTGCCTGGCATCAGGTCATTGCAATTGTTGTCATTTTGTGGCTAAGCTGATTACAGGGACTAAAGATGGATGTGTATGAGGTATACATATAAATGCCATTTAAAATTAATCTACTTCATTTAACTTAAGCCAGAACCTTGAGAACTAGGACAACATTGACTAAATTATAAATTAATAAACGTATTATTATGCAAAATGTAAAATAATCTTTGTGCTCCTCTTAAGTAAATCTCAATTCTCTACTTTCAACAGAAAGACAGACATTCATTGTTTATCATTCAAATGGTAGACATCTATTCAATACAAATAAATATACCTATACAATAGACAGCAGACAGTCTCGAAAGGCTGTTAACATCAATTCTCATTGATTTTGTCAATTTGCCCAATTTCAAATCACAATTCAATGTGGAAGCAATCAGCATTGACGTGTCTTTAATGTATTTTCTGCTAACTAACAGCTCGCCGCACTGTTAACGTCTGCGCAGTAACAGCGCGCTGTTATGTTACGCATCAACCCCTGTTTGTGTATTCCATTTACACTCGAACTGTTCCCACCTAACAGGGGCATTGCTGCTTAACAGCCCACTGTTAAAACTGAGCACTGTTAGCGCAGGGGCTAACATAACAGTTTTATGGCACGCGGCGCCTTACAGTCCACACAAATGTTAAGTGCGCGCAGCAAATAACATAAATCAAAGCGTATAACATTAACAGCTCAACGCCGAGACGAGTGAAAATGGAGAGAGAATTTTATTGATATTCAGAGGCAAAAGCCGAGAAGGATTTTGGCTGGAATTCAATTTTTAATAAAAATATTAATGTTGATGATCTTTTGCTTATTTATATGTTATTATTATTTTAAAACAGAGGTAAAGAGAGTTTTCATTTACAAATATAATTACTATAATTATTATTGTTGTATTATTATGTATGTTATATTACAATTATTATAAGTGACTTTATTAAATTTAAATTTTGCCAAAATTTTTGATAATAATTTTGTTTATATATATTTATATACAATTATGATTATAATAATTACTATCATTGTTTTACTAACTAAAATTAATTTAATGAGAATCATTTACATGTATTAACGAATTATTTAATAACTTTATTATTTATATTGATTATTAAAATTAATTTTTTCATTGGCTTAATTTTAATCAGAATTTCCTTTCCCTATTGTTATATAGTATTATATATTACAATTGTTATTGTTATTATTATTATTATTATTTCATTTTTTTATTGACTAATCTTATAAGAATTTCTTTTATATATAGTTTAACATTTTTATTATTATTAAATTTATAAATATTATTATTATTATTATTATTATTTTATCTTTATGATTACAATCATTATTTTAATTATTATTATTATTACGTCTACTACTACTATTCTTTCTATTTCTTTCATTATTATTCTTGTTATTATTATTATATTATAAGCGAGTATAATGAG
>JBANCZ010001071.1:0-10602 GCA_037040025.1 Sphaerogastrella javana | reverse complement strand
TCTACTACTACTATTCTTTCTATTTCTTTCATTATTATTCTTGTTATTATTATTATATTATAAGCGAGTATAATGAGAGTTTAAGCAAATTTATGTTATTAATTTGGTAATTTAATTAATGATATAATTTATGCACATTATGCAGGAAGCTTTTAATTGTCTTCTGTTGAAATTGAAATGCCTGAGCATCTAGGCAGGCCTTCAGAACTTTATGAGGGCCTGGACAATTTACAGGAATTTAGTTCAAGCACTCCAATTGGGCTGCAGCGTGTGGGCAGAGAGAGAGATAGAGAGAGAGAGAGAGGGAAAAGAGCTTGAGAGAAGGGGCATCAAGGGGTAAGGCTCATTGCCATTTCGATAATTAAATGTATGCAGAGAGCGCCAAGAGCAAGGCAACAGAGGGGGGGGGGGTGTGTGTGTGTGTGTGTGCCATTAGTGGTAAAATGTTGTACATTTTTACAGTGTGTGCTGGAATTATGCAAATTGAACCGCAAAAGCGCTTTTAAAATGTTTTAAGTGCATTTGCATGAATATATATTTTTGGGGGAGCTACACACACACATACAGAGAGAGTTACATATGCGTATATGTCTGTGTGTGTGTGTGTGTGTGTTCGAATGTGTGCAATGTGTGTCAACCGATTTTAGTGAAATTGAAATTGTGAGCGACCTTCCCGCTATGCTAAGCCAGGTCAAATACCAAACGGCCCCAATTACCGGATGAACTGGGGGACTCCAACCAAAAAAAAAAAAGGAATTCGACAAGTAATCAAACAAAAACATATATGTATGTGTGTGTTTGTGTGTGTATGTGTGTGGGAGTACTTCATATTGTTGCGGCTTTAGCTTCGTTATCAATTTGTTGTTTTTGTTTACTATAACGAACTAATTGAAGTGCAGCGAAGCAGAATCGGTTGCCAATCTCTGTGATAAACCATGCAGAATTGTACTTCCAGGCGAAAATTAAGAATATGAGATGCAAAAGAAGGCAAAGAAGAAGCATAGTAAGTAGAATAAGAAGAAGAAGAAGACGAAGAAGAAGGTAAAGAAGCAAATGAAGAAGAAACCATTCGTGGGGCGATACGAATAAAAATAAGCAAAAGAAAAAGCAACAGCAACAACATTCATATATATATGTACATTCACATAGATATATATATATATATGTATATTCTGAGAGCGCTCGTGTTGATTAAATTCAGTATCAATCAAAAAGTTTATGGCCTCAAAAGTCAGTGGAAGATTTGATGGATTTTCAAGGCACAGTTCTTGCCTCAGGCCAGAGACTTGGCCGATACGATTGCCATTGCGATTGCTATTGCGATTGCGATTCGATTGCGATTACGATTGGGATTCGAGCATTGAAAATCCAAGAAGGAAATCATTCACGCTGACTTCTGCTGCTGCTGCTGCTGCTGTTTCTGTTGCCAGTTGATTGCGTTGCCACGTTGATATCTTTATATATGTGGGGGACGGCCCTTATAAGGATTTGTGCAGCTTCCTTTGGATTCGATTTTGTCAGTGGACAGTGCATGGCGGAAACGGAAGCAAGTCTGCAGTAGCAATAGCTATAGCAATGGCAATGGCGACGTCCAGCAGCCGCTCAATTTGGTAATGAAGTCCTCGTTGTCCGTTAGCCAAGATGTTGTTGTTGTTGCTGTTGCTGGTGTTGTTGCTGCTGTTGTTGTTGCTGATAATGTTGCTGCCGTTGTTGATGTTGTTGCTGTCGTCGCCATGCTGGCTTTGCTTTATTATGTTTTCTTTTGGCGCTGGCATAACAGGAAAATCATTAGGCCACGCCGATTTGTTGCGCTGATTGCACTTGCAGCAGGAGGAGAAGCAGAAACAGCAGTAGCCGAAGAGACAGAAGGAGCAGAAATAGAAGGAGAAGGAGCAGGAAAAGAAGCAGCATCAGCCAGAACTGAGAGCGTGGGGCTGACACAGACAAGCTCAAGCTTCCACTGGCGCGGCATTCAGCTGTTAACTGAAGCAGCCGCTCAAGTAGAAGCATGCAACAACAGCAGCAACAACAACAACAACAACAACAGCAACAACAGCAACAACAACAACAACAGCAACAACAGCAACAGAAGCTGCAGCAGTGCAGCAATTTACTGCCGCCACATTTACTGCAATTAATTAAATTTCTTCAATGCTGCAGCGACTGTCGGCTGCCCTTAAGCCTTCCCCCCTTCTCCGATCTCCCCCTCTCTATTCTTCAGTAGTCTCCCACGCTTGTGGCTTTAATAAATTTTATATTAAATTCATTTAACGCTTTATGCAGCGTGTGGCTTAGCTTTGTTTAACTCTGGGGACTAAACCCAAACGATTTAATGGGCGTGCGGACGAGTGCATAAAGGAAAGAATAGGTAAAGTGTAACGGTAAACATAATGCAAACGCTGCACTTGCACTCATTATACTAGTTTTAGTACCACTGCGCTCATACAAATTAAAGTAAAATTTGCTCGTGTTGACTAATGAAATTTTAAGAGCAATAAATTGAATAAGTGTTGTTCAATACATTGAATATTCTTCAAATACGCTAGGCTATTGAAATAATAGAGTCTTATTCTGATCGTCTTATATGTAATACATTGTTTTTTTTTTGTCATATATTCTGTTTCTTCTTGATCTTTGAGATAATCTTTCTATTCTTCTTGGCCGTGGCAATACTCTTGTTCTTCTTCTTAATACTCTTGAATATGTTACTCCTTCTTTCTTTCTTTTCACTTTCACTTCTTCTTCTTCTTCATTATTATACTTGACTACGCCTTCATACTTTGTAATATAATGTTTCTGCTTGTCGTTGCTCTTATTTCTTGTGGTTCTTTGATCCTTATTCTTCTTTGTTGCAAAACTCGGCTTCTTCTTTGCATAAGTCTGCTTCTTCTTCTACTTGCTCCTTCTCCTTCATTCTCTATTATACTCAACGTATTGCTTATGTTTCTCTGATCTTTGTTCTCTCTTTATCATTGTTAGACTCTGCTTCTTCATACTCTTCCCTTAGCTCTCTACCAGAGCACATCTGTTAATCTAAGAGCAAGATGTACTTAACATAATGTTACTTAACATAGTCTCAACTCATGTTAAAGTGGCCTTATGAAAGAACAACGCTTCTGCAACAGTTGTAACAATTATACTATTATGTACAGGGTAGCTGCTAGTCGAACAGCAGCATATATGTGTGAGTGTGTGTGTATGTTTGTGTATGTGCTCATGTATATATGGAATGTAGTTATACATGAATTTCCTGTTGCCGTCTAGCAAATAAATCACGTGTACTTATTTATTTAATTAGACTAACTTCTTACAAACGAATAATAGACACATACACACATACACACTCACAGTCACACTCGCACACACACAGATACACATACACATACACACATACACTCATACACACTCATACAAGCACACAAATTGACTGTCTGACATGCCACGAGATTGATTAGCCCAGTCACAGGCTTTGCTTGGCTCCCACACGATCTCCTGTACCTCTCTCTCTCTCTCTCTCTCTCTCTCCATCTATCTCTCTCTCTCTCTCTCCATGTCTCTCTCTCTCTCTCCATCTATCTGTCTCCCTCTCTCTCTCTGCTCTCTTCGCATGTGTGGCTCTGTCTCTGTGTGTGTGTTGATTGTTTTTGCTTTTGCTTGTGGATTGGTGTAAATTGTGCATGGAAATCTAACTTCTGCCTCTGGCTGCTGACATTATAAATCACCGGAGCAAAGCGATGGCAACAGCAGCAACAACAACAGTAACAACAACAACAACAACAACTGAAACAACAACAACAGTAGAAGCAGCCGCATTACAATAGCAACTACAGTTAGCAATTTCACATGGCAAAAACAACTTGAACTCATTAATGTAAGTGATTTTTCTTGCGAGAATCTTCATCCCTCCTTACCCCGCTCCATTCCCTTGGCCAACACTCTGTTTAGTGGGCGTGGCGCATGTCATAGAGTAGCAGTGAAATCATCTTTTAATTTCAATTGATTTTGCGTTGTTGGCATTGCAAACTGATTGATGGCACTGATTTCCCAAGAAAATACTATACATATATATACTAAATGCATATAATATATAATATATACAATATACTCATGCTACTGTATATACATCTTAGTGTATTAGCCTTTAAGTAATTGCTCAAATAGTCTATAATATATAGCTTTATAGTTCCAAGAAAAGTCTATTCAAAGTTTTTCTTAGAATCTGTACTATATCTATACAAAAATCGTATTAAATTTCTTAGCCATAAATAGCTAAATAATAGCTAAAGCCAGACAACAATTTGAAGAGCTATTTAAAGCAAAGTCGGCGCCATCTAGCGGCTTAATTGTTAACTATACACCTGTCGCTGCTACTATTTGGGGGGGTTAGAGTTTAGGGGTTTAGTTAAAGGTGTTCCGGGGGAGGGGGGAGGGTTTAATGTTGTGAAAGTGGCACTTGAAAGTGTCTAACACTTGCCACATTCCACTTGCCGCTTGCCACTTGCCGCATTGCCACCATATGCCGCCATTTTGACAATGGCGCCGCCGTTTGTCGCTAATTGAATCTGAGCAGCGCGACGCCACGCGACGGAAACGGAAATGTCAATGGCAGCTTAAAAATGGCGCCAACAGCCATCACAACCAGTATGTGTGTGTGTGCGAGTGTGCGAGTGTGCGTGTGTGTGTGAGTGTGTGTGAGTGTATAATTGAATATTGAACGAGGCTTTTAGTGTTGAGTTTATTAGCGATGCCTAAAGTGCCGCCTGAAAGCTCAATTATACAGCGAATACAACAAATACAACAAATGCAACAAATACAACGAATACTGCGAATATAACGAATGCTACATAATACTAGGAATAATGTGAATCCAATGAATACAACAAAAATGAGGGGCGCCAGCGGCCAAATGAATCAATTCAATGCAAGGCAACATTAGAAAAACGAAAAGCTTATAATTAAAACAACTACAACTTCAAATACAACTACAAATACAACATATACACTAGGCTCACACATACACACACACATACACACACACACACACACACACATACATAAAGTAAACTTTTGCAATCATTAACTTAATTACGTTATGGCCGCAATCAATGCAAATGCATTGCATTTTTTTGCTTCAACAATTTTTTTTAGCATTTACTATGCGCACTAAAAACAACAAGTACAACAAAAGCAAAAACAACAAGAACAACAACAACAATTATAGCAATAACAAGAGCAACAACAACAACAACAACTACAACAATAATAACAACAACAACAACAACAAGAGTGACAGCGTTTTAATTGCATTTACATGTCCTGCGGCTCCAGCTGCGTTTTGTTTTTACTCACTGATATTATGCTTGTTCTTCTAGTTGTTGTTGTTGTTGTGGTTGTTGTTGTTGTTAAACTTTTTATTGTTGTTGTAGTTGTTGCTCTTTTAGTTGCTGTTCTTTCACATTTTGTTGTTGTTTTCCTTGTTGTTATTACGCTGTTTATGCACTGCCATTTTGTGTGGCCTCATAGTTTATTAGACTAAATATAACTAGCTTTGTGTGTGTGTGTGTGTGTATGGGTGTATATATATATATATATATATATATATATATGTGTGTGTATGCCTGTCTCTGTATGCTCATTATGTGTCTGTGTGTGTGTGCGTGTTTGTTTAACTTTGTGTTCTTTTGTGCAGCCCGAGGCATTCGCTAAGTGACAAGTTCAAAATGCCAACGTCAATGACAAAGCAATGTAATTATGAGCTGTTTTAATGCTCTTCAACTCAATGAGCTATAACACACACACACACACATACACACACACACACACACACTACTCCCCTCTAGTCGTACACAAAGATGTCAAAATAAAACAATCAACAATGCCTGCTTTGGCTATGGATAGACTATATAATACTCTGCAATAGCACAATTATTCAATAATTTTTTCGTCAATTTTTTTAGCATTGATTAAAATTTAATTTAAAATTTAATTTATTTATTGATTAACATAGAATTTAGTAAGACAGAATAAATGTTTATCTGTTTAATATACTCCCTTAAACTTTTGCTATATTTACAGCATATCAATATCAAATGACAGGCTGTACAATCTTCCACAATTTTCTACCATCTTCCACCATTTTTAACCGTCTTTCACAATTTTTCTCCATCTTCAACAATCTTCCACCATCGATCGTCTTTCAAAATCTTCCTTCATTCTACTCTCTTTCACTGGCTTTCACCATCTTCCATATTCTTTTCTTTCACCAATTTTTATCAAATTTCACCATATTCCATCCCCTCCACCATCTTCCACCGTCTTTCATCATCTTCTACCTTTTACCACCGTCTTTCAGAATCTTCCACTACTTCGCACAACCTTCTTGCATCAACTCCCATCGTTTTCCAGCATCTTCCACCTGTGGCCAGAGTACAGGGTGCTGTTACAACAAGTGAGCCATGCATTAACTTTAATTGACATGTGGCCATCATTTGTTAGTTTATGAGTTTGTCAACTTTTTGATATAATGATGACATGCTCGCAATATGTGAAGCTCCCTCCCTCTCCCATAGCCAAGACTGTCAATTCATTGCCCACTCTCAGGATTTGGTGGTTATTGAGTGGGTAGTGGCTCTTCAGTTCTTTTGGGGGTCTCTTCCGCCCTGTCGCATTGTCATTATTCTGCTTGTCGGCGCGTCGAAGGTCAAATAAAATCGATGTCGATGCCGATGCCTTTGGTATGACTTTGGGGATAAAGTATTAAACCTTAAAATTAATGGCGCAGAACGATTTTTGTTTTCCTTTCATTCTCTCCTTCTCATTCCACATTTCACTTTGATTTCTTTTGTTGTTTTGTGATGATGGGACAAATGTGGAGACGAAACACTGACACTCAATAATGTTTTCTTCTTTTTTGAGGGTAATGCATATGTATGTGTCTAAACAAACGTATATGTATGCATAAAACATGTAGACTGTTGCTTTTAAGCACATATTAATGAGGCAAATTGTAAAATCATCAAAAAAGAACGAATTGTCTAACAAAACAAAACAAAAAGAAAAAAAATGAAAGCACATAGAGCAAAAGCTTTCCAATAAGAGGTGCTATCTTTTGTTATTCAAAGAAATACTAAATTTCTAACATTTTTGATTGAATATTTATCTCCTATATCAAAGGACTATATGACGTTTATAATGGAGTATAATTTTAGACATTTGCAACATGATTACTCTTATAGAACTATATTCTTTTCATGTAATGATATCTATCGAACCAGCAATAACACCCCTTATTGGAAAACCCAATATATATTATGCAAATTAAGATTATAAATAATGTATAAATAAATTTGATTGTATTGTATAATTACCTGTCATAGAATCCTTTCTTTTACCTATTCTTATAACAGGATATACAAATTTGCTCCTGTACAGCCAGTGCCTGTGCTATATGCCTCACATATCATCATTAATATGGCGGCATAATAAGCATTTATCTACAGTCATTATATGCCATATGTATAGGCTATATATGTACCCATGCTCTGACCTATATGTGTGGGCGTCGTCAATATGTAACATATATATTTATAAGGTTTCAATGCAATTGGAATGGAATTGCTGCAATGCGTAGGGGAAGGGGTAATTAGTCCAGAGTTGTGGCTTTTGGTATGAATCCTAGTGAGCTTTGCATGTTTAGCATATGGCTCACTGAATGCCCTAATTTTAGAATAGTGTATATACATAGAATTGTATTTCAGCAGTGTGCATATTAAATGCATAAACAATGCTTGCAAATATGGCACTAAAGCTAATTGAAAGCTTTTGAAAAATATGAAGAAAAATTCCAAAATTTAAAAAAAATGTTAATAAAGTTTAAAGTTTAATGGCATTTTTCAAAAATGATTTTCCAGGAGGTATAAATCGTTTAGGATGCGGCATATCAAAAGACTTATCATTGGCATCAAATGAAGCATAACAAACGCTTGCTTCCACTCTCTCTCTCTCTCTCTCTCTCTCTCTTACACTTTTCTCTTTCTCTCTCGCGTTCTCTATCTCTTTTTCTTTGCTTTGTCGTAGCGGAGGATTAGATAAAAACACGTGTCAATAAATAAAAGCATTTACTATGGCGTTTGCTGTTTGCCGCCTGCCATTTCACCTCTCTCTCTGTCTCTCTCTCTGTCTCTCTCTGTCTCACTCTCTTCTTTTCCCTTCTCTTTTCATCTCGTCTGGCCTCTGTGCCCTGAGCATAAAACAACAAATGATGCGAAAAACTGGTAAAAGGCTTTTAAAATGTACTTAAAATTCAACAATGACAATCACATCACATATCGTATTTATTTATTTTAACCCACACCCAACCCTCCTCTCCCCTGCACTCTCTAACCCACCCAATCTCCCACCTTCTGGTTTTGTTTGGCCCTCATTTCTTTTTGGGAGGCCAAATGGATTCGCTCTCATCTCACATCTTCCTTTTTTCGTTTTATGAATCAATTTCTGGGGTACTCGTTGTTCGGATATCGATTCAACTGTATATACACATATACCAGGATATATAGTGGGGCATAAAGGAGCGGCATAAATTGCTTTAGGTATGCAGCTGCTGCCACAGACAAGAAAAAAAAAAAACAAAATCTCATGTTAATGCGGCATTTGCTTTAGTGCCGCTAAAGCGGTTAAATAGCGTAAAAGTTTCCGATAAAATGTTGCTACAATTTAAGTTGTTGTTGTTTTTATTGTTGTTGTTGTTGTTGTTGTTGTTGTTGTTGTAGTTATTGGTGTAGTTGTTGTTGTTGTTGTTGTTGCTGTTGATGTTTTTGTAGTTGTTCTTGTTGTTGTTGTTGTTGCATGGGGCAAGTGGCAGCTGAAACTTAGTTTTTACGCTCGCTTTCGTCCATTTAGCAAGGGGGGTTACGATTCGACAAATAGGCAATCAATGACAGCTATAATAGAACTGAGGAAATCCCCCCCTCTCTTCACCCAAACATGCACACACGCACACACACACATGCACACACACATACACACACATACGCAGACAGCTTTATGATGCATGCGCCCTGGGGGTTTATCATTTATTTATTATTATATTTTGTTTCGTTGGGTTTTTGGGTGCAAAAACGCTTTTAGCTGCTGTTTATTGGGCTTCAGGTCAATCGTTTGCTTTATGGCACACAAACACACTCAAACACACACACACACACACACGTCCACAAACACACAATCGCACACACACACTCACACATACACAAACAAGTTTTTAACGACTTAATAGCCAAAAATGCAATACAATTTTCCAGTTGCTCAAACTTCCTGATTTTGATTATTCTATATATTTATTTTTTTATCACTTTTTTTATGGAATGCATTCACTCTGCACTCTGGCGTCCCTTGTAAAACTATGGCAATTCAATAAAAATGCAAATTTTTTTGCCGATGTCCGTTACAAATTTACTGTTTTTGTTGCATTTTTATTTTAGTTTTGCGGTTTTCCGTTTTACTGAATGACATATACATATACATGCTTATATCTATATATGTATATATACCTTCTGGGATTCCGGGATTCGGGACCGTTATTCACGGTTTAGTGCATTATAAGATCGTGCCACAGGGACAGACGGTCAATAGGGAGTTTTACTGGACCGTACTTCTGCGCTTGCGTGAAAGAATTCGGAAAAAACGACCGGAATTGCGGTTCAGGAAGACAACGCACCGTCGCATCGAGCTAACATTCTCATCCAATACAAGGGAAGAACTCCATAAATACCATCGAACAAGTCCCATATTCGCCAGATTTAGCCCGTGTGACTTCTTTTGTTTCCTCGACTCAAGTTGCCGCTTCGTGGAATCCGTCTTAGCACCATTAAAGACATGAAATAAAATTCGGCACGGGAGTTGAAGGCTATTCCACAAACCGCCTATAACATTTTTTTCGTAGATGCAGAATAGCTGGCATATATACATTGCCTCTAATGGGGAATACTTGAAAGACGACAATATAAATTTGGATGATTAAATGGAAAATGTGTGTATTACTAACCAAGTTCTGGTACTTTTTTGTAAGGTATATTTTCTATAATATCTAAAACAATTTTAACACAGTGTTTCGTTAATGCTATCTAAATTAAATCTAAAGTCATAATCTAGGGTATTTTTTAGTGTATCATTTGCGTACATTTAAATGCAGTTATGAATGAGTTAAGCCTATTCAAAATTCAAAATCGAGCAAGCCTGTGACACTGAATTCAAGCACAAAACGCGTTCGTATACCTCAAGCGGCAACTGTGCGGCTAACGTTCCCTCAAACAGTGGCTAAAAATTGACTCTGGCGCATTGAAATGTAAATTAAATTTGCCTTTAAATGCCATGGTGCAGCTTTTACACGTTAAAAGATAAAATCTAGTCAAGGCATGACCATAAAGGGGAAGAGTTAGTTGTAGCTACTAATTCCGTCCATTTTATGGAAAAATATTAAAACAAAATACAAAAGAGTGTGCAATAGAAAAGAAGCAAAAAAAAAAAAAACGTGTCAGAGCGTGCGCATCATCATGAATTTTCATGTAGTCCTGCTGGGTCTCTGACAGCCCCAGCGAGAATGTGCAA